>JASANE010028108.1:0-33282 GCA_030248225.1 Trileptium ribeirensis
AAATTATCAAGTACACAAGATAGATATAACGAATCAACGTTGCATCCAATGTCTGATGTTATTGTCATATTTGTTATCATTTGTTTTTTTCTCGAATTTACCATCCATAGTCGACCCATTTTGTTGAGTTACCCTTCCATTCCTCCATATCCTGAACGTTTTAGTCATATTCACTTTTTGCAGATGCCACAGTAGTAGTCCCATTAGATACCTCTGCTATTATCGCGTAGTACCATTGCCATCACCGCAGCTCGCACATCCTAATGCTGTTCGGAATTTCGCCTGTAGCCCCACTTTCACAGCATGATTGTTCTTTATAATTCTGATATCGAAGTTGGTTATTTGTTGCCCAGTTTTTTGTGTATAGACGGTTTATAGGAGTTCATAATATGACTGAGCTTATGACAGCTCATCGTTGAAGTAACGAGCCTTCTCGCTTTGATACCATTGTTCGACGCAACTGTATTTGACTCCATTTATTGTAATGTATCCAATATGTATGTCATCCAGGGGTAGTGTTTTTGGTTGTAGGTTATCGGTTCTCCATTTATTTTTCATTGTCGACTGATGAAAAAGTGTATACCTACACACTGCCGCCTGTTTGATCTGAAAACAAAAACATCTACGTTCATTTTGCTGTAATTGTAGAATACTTGAAACGGAGATAACGTAAAGAACGAAATTTTTCACAAAAAATTGAGCACCATTGCGCAAAATACTCGTTTATGTCATTTGCTGTAAGCATAACTGGTCACTGGGTTGACTAATTTTTCCTTTAATGCGCAGGAAAATCTGCATAATGTATGCTTATGCCTACTACACCACTGAACGCTGAACACCATAAACCAGTGGTGTTTGTACGATGTTCACTCGACGTTCGAAAGGTATTACAATTTTAAACGAGATAACTTCTGTTAAACTTATTAGATAGCTTTTCGAAATTTAACCAAGAGGTGCTCGCAAATACAGTCACAACTAAAAATAAGTGCAATAAAATGATTGAAATCTATCAAAACTTCGTTTAAACGAAATTCCGATCGATTATTTTGCACTTATTTTTGGCTGCGACTGTAGCTAAATTTTATTCGATTTCTTTTCAAGGTTCGCTTATTCGAAACGATATAGTAGCTTTCGGCCACTACTGTAGCTTTGCGCAAATACAGTCACGGTCAAAAATAAGTGCAATGAAATGATCGAAATCGAAATCAATCGAAATCGAACAAAACTTCAAGTAATCGAAATTCCGATCGATTATTATGCACTTATTTCTGGCCGTGACTGTAACTAAATCTTATTCGACTTCTGTTCAAGGTGCGTTCATTCGAAACGATACACTCGTTTTGGGCGAGTAACTGTAGCTTTGCGTCTGCGCTGTTACGACTACTTTTTACCCAAAACCAATACGAATTAAAAACCCAGAAATTGTAAACTTTGCATTCACCGGCATTTCAGGTTATATTTCTTTTCACATATATACGTCGAATAAATACATATCGCGAAGTAACGTTTTCTCTCGAAGATATGATTATCTATTTTGTCAGACATACGATTTTCAAGCCATGTGCCAATTATTAAAAACATCAAAATTTACATTAAGTTAGGTTTTGCTTGTTCGAAGTGAAAGATAGGCTTGCAGTATAGATGCTGTTGGTCCGCAGGCCTGGATGGCTATATGGTTCCGGCGGGGGAATACAGTGGGGGTAACCAAAAAATTTCGTACAGTCCCCAATTTTGCCCATTTTGTCTAGTTATTCGTCATAATGCGCGATTAAACTTAAAATGACCCCGGCAACCATCCCATTTTGCATTTTTGGATAAAATTTGTTACGGAACGCTTTTTGGCCAATTGAAGTTCGGCGTAAAATTGTTCGCGAACACAGCGCTCGCGATTGAAATCTAACCATTTTGTGTTCGCGAAAATTGAAGTAAAATTATCCAAATGTTTGAGAGCGAAAATTTGTCGATTTCATTGTGACGTCACTCTTGCATTAAATTTGTTCGCGAGCACTGTATAATCCAAATTTAATTGGTAATACACTAGGGAATATAATTTCTGCAAACTGAAATCGCCAAAATTCTGTTCGGACACAAGTCTAATTTCCGACACTTGAATTTGATTTTACCAATTTTCGGTCGAATAACCGAATGAAATGAAGACTGTTTTCCGTAACAAGGGTTTGCGATTCGATGTCGGTAATGACAGAATAGGATGGTTGGCGGGATCACCTTAAGTTTACGTCACGCATAACTTCTAACATTTCATTGGTGAGATAAGAGGTGCCAGTTATCAGGGGGTTCGACTATTAGGGGTAACCTATGGACACCTACTTATTTAGTTCTTTAAACATGGTGGCTTCATTGTTCTAAACGTACACTGGAGAATTTTTTACAACACGTTGCGGGCGGCAAAAATGTTCATTTTGGAATAAAAACAATCATTTAGCATTTTCCAATTTTGCTGTGTGTAGAGTAATAGAATCAGTCTATACCTTCTGGAGTTAAGTACGATCACAACAATGGTACATGTGTGCTGTGCATACGATACTGCATGCGCTAAAGGCTTAAACCATGAAAAATGACTCGCGAAACTGAGATTTTTTCTTGTAGTTGACGTTCGTAAATTTCGAAAGTTTCCGTATTTCTGGTAATTAAAAACGAAATCAAGGGTCCGTTGGTTTCCAAATCTGCTGAAAATCGTCATGTATTATTGCCTTGATGCGAGTACAAGAGACGTAGGTTTTAGAATCATAAAGCAATTACTGAGCATAGACTAGCCACAATATGCTCCGTGCCACTCACTGAGCTACAGTACCCGACAAAAATGACTGTCGCTCGCTCGCAATAAATTTGTTCTATAAATATAATTTACTATTAATTAAAATACTTCCGAAATCTCGAGAAAGCCACTCGCTCGCAACTCGCTAGAACTCTCTCGCTCGAAATGTGACGGTATTTTTTGGCGAGTACTGTATTACCACGATTCCTAAGAGCAAGGAAGGGACAACGCCTATTACGTTGACTATAACCTATATCGGCGTCCTCCCATAAATGTGACCATTTATAAAATTCCCAAACCGAGATTTCTTGCTCGACAAAAAAACACTGCTAACGAACTTCGATAATAGCAAAGAATGGCGGTGTAAAAATATATTTAGCAATATTACTCTAATGTTTAAGCATAACTATGGTAAATATTACAGTCCCTAATCTTTGTTACATTTGTATTTAGTAGGAACTAGTTAATTATTTAGCATATTCGCTTTGCTCACTTCGATTCAAAAATACTCTTTACCCAAACATTGGGTTAACGCCATTGGGCCAATGCCGAGCATATGATGTTGAACAACAATAAATACAAGACGATATATTGTTCGGAAAACAATAGTTAGAATAATTTATTATGATTTACATTAACTAAACAGTTACAAGTAATCGCAAACGGCAAAACTAAGGTAATGAATTATTGTGCATTACTATATATGGAAATTGTAAATAGAAACTGGTATACGATGAAAACGTGACTTAACCTACCTTTTGGTGGCAACCAAGTTGATATATTGGGATTTACGATGTCGTAGCCTGTTCCAATAATCGATTCGTCTCTATTTCCGTTGCTACTTTGCTTCATATGCGCTAAAGTAGAACGAAGAGTCGGAATCGGTGGCATCACTTTCGCTTTTTTCTCAACGACAATCTAGAATAATGCAATGATTAAAATAATCTGTCTAAATTACAAAACTTCAGCGTGCAGACACGTGCGATATTCATAAATTAAAAATTCATAATACCCAAAGCTGATACCTATTAATTGTGCATTATACTAGAGAGAGATACATAGATAGATAAATTTATGGTGGGGCAAAGTTGTTTGTAGACAAGGGTATGCCAATTACACAGTACCAGCTTAATTAGATCACCAGATCAGAATTTTCCGAATTCCAGAGCAAATCTGTGATTATGTATCTTTTTGTTGCCGCCGAGCCGGAAACTAGTGAGATCCGCAGGATCCTGACAATATAAGCCTTCTGAGTTCAGTAACACTGTTGCAGTTCAGAGTAACCTGTTCTGAGGTTCATTTTCTATTGCAGATCTCACACGGACTGCTCTGAGTCATCTTCAGCTTAAAGAGATGGGCATTAAGAAGATTATGTCCCACGAGTAACAAAACAAGCGATCTGATCCTAGGCTAGTCTTATTAGTTTACATAGGTAACTCTGCCAGGATTTGTCACACATACAGAACGGACCGTCCTCAGATGTCTGCAGCAGCCTGTGGTGGATTCCGACCTAGTGGAGCGTTGGTTAAAAACCCATTTGATTACTGCACATCTCACAATCTAGCAATGATTGTGTGACAAGGTCCAGGGCCAACAAAAGAATGGAGAGATCGCATCCTTACCAACTCGTCCAATCTCTGGTTCCCATAACATTTGGAGTGTCCTGGTATAGTAATGAGAGAAAATGATAGTGTTAACGTTGAGTTGAGTGTTGATAGTGAAACGAAATTCGCTTGCGTGAAAGCATCAATCACTAATTTGTTGCGGATACTGTACCGTACAAAAAAGTGAAGTTCAAGGGAATTGTTCCATACATATTGCACTGTACGAACCGAAACAATATCATTTCCATGATGTTGCGCATCCTAGGGGTCATTTCACGCTACGATGCCCTTTTGGTCGGGGGGGGGGGGTAAAGTGGATATTTTAGTTTGTAGCACAGAAACGGGCAGGGAACTGGCAAAAATGTTATGTGGAGGTAGATTCAAACTGGAGCAGCCGGAGGCCATTTTACGTCTGATAGGCTGGCCATCAGGGGGTGGTAGTTGGGAAGCTATAGCATCAGAACTGTTAAAAAATTTACTATAACGACCTCAAATTCGGAATCCTTGACGTTTTTGGTCATAGGGAGTAAAAATGAAGATAATCGGATCCAAAAAAAGTTATTAGTCATTTTTTCTGGGACAAAAGGACATCGTAGTGTGAAATGACCTAGGGGCAAAAATTACTACCAGCACATTTTTTCACAAAAAACGCATAATTTTTTTCCAAATATTTCAAAATTTACCTAGGCATATTGAGGAGTAAGTTACTGTCTCCCCTTTAGCGGCACTAGCTGCTAGAAATACCAAATTCATTACACCTGAACGGATGCTAGTTCCGTCGCAGAGACTGTATTTGCCTGCAGACCAATCTTGTATCGTCAGCCAGAGCACCCGTAACATACTCTTTTGGACTCATGCCCACGAAAGGTATGCAACGCGAATATATGGCCTCATGATTGCAATACATGCGTAGACAACTGTTGGGTTGCAAAAAGATTTGCATATATCACCGTGCGTAATTGCAGCTTTTGGGGAAAATAAATGCAAAAAACGATCAATTTCGATAAACAGCACATAAACTTTATAAAACGACAAACGTTCCCAATTGTAGCAATTAACTTTTTGTGCAATTTTACGATGCAATACAGACACGGCCAGAAATAAGTGCAATGTAATCGATCGAAATTTCGATCGATTTCGATTTTGGCGCTGTTACATAAGTTTCAAAATTGTAAAATTTCGATTAAACGAAATTTCAATCTATTTCGATTTCGATTACAATCATTTTCGGCCGCGAATGTATATAAACAACTAAGCCGTCGATTCATAATTATTCAAGTTTGTTGACTTGGCCTATCGAGTAATTACGATTTAGATGTTATTTTTAGAGTTATTATGTAGTATTTAGTATTTTATTTAGTATTTAGTTATGTTATTATTTTTTAGAGTTTTAAAATGCATCGTATCTATGATAATAATTACTATGTACTGCCAGTAAAAACCCTCACCTTTTCCTTATCTGTGCTATCACAGTTTACATTGTTATTAATTATTTCGTCTTTTTCCGCTTGATGTTCAACATCGTTCGTATGTCGCTTGATTTGAATTTTGATTTGCATATCCGGTGCAGTATCATTGAGGTGAGACCCGTCATGGCGGTCCAGGTTCTCTGAAGACACTTCTGTACCCTCGCCTAAATCAGTATCGATATTAATTTTTGAATTAGGCTTCAGCGATTCTCCAGATTCCAAGGTACTATCACAGCTTGATAAAAATTTTCTAGCTTCAACAGAATCTATTTTAATGGAAGAATTGTCAGATTCTTTGCTAGGAACCGACGTATCGTACATCGAGCTGGCAACTAATTTGTTCTGTGTTGATTTCGGTGACGCGACGGGAAGAAGCTTCAGTTTCTGAAACAACTGTATAGATACAACAGGTGGCATACACAAAAATACGCAGTTCAGGTAGTTGATTTTTCGAAACTGTAGCCGCGACTTGTTGAATAATGTTCCGAATACAATGAAACTGGTGTCAGCTTTCTAAACTCCGTTACGAGTAATGAGAATATCGACCTCCAGTCCTAAAACCCGAAATTGTTGCGTTATCGCTTCGGAAACCATTTTGCAACCATTTTTGCATGCATCATATTACCTTTTAATAACATTTATAACATAAGACTAAAATAAATACTAGGGATCCCCATTTCGTCAAATTTATAATGTAATTTTAACACTGACTGATAGACAACTCAAATGTAGGTCCGTAATTTGTCAAATTTAGTTTTGCAAGTATAGCACTGAAAATGTACGTAACCTGGTTAGCTTGCATCCTTAAGGTGTGGATTACGAGATTTTCAACGCGCCCCAGTTTACTTTGGCGACATAAAAATCGCCGACGTAACAAAAAATAATAACGATACCTAATACCTCTTTTATTTCGCTTGTCCATGACTATTACTGAGTAAAATGCATCGTGTGATCCTCTAAAATACGTAATACATCCATTTTGGATCGTTACGCGGTGGGTATTCCTTACCACAGTGCAATAAGCAACATTACTAAACACTAAGGTCAAGTATACCATAGAGGTTGAGCAAAATCGATGGTCTTCAACCAAATTCAAGATCCCTCACCTGGAATACGTAAACGTGTGTATCTGATAGAGTATATATGAATTGGTCGAGTACTTCTAACTTCACTAATAATTTAGCGTTATTTGTTATGGATAATCGTGCACTTATTGTCGTTTAGCCAAAACTCTAATAAATTGTATGTATGTTCTTGTATATCTTGTATATACACCTTTAAATATCTGTACATTTAGCCTAGTGCATTCAGTCCTTTATCATCGTCTGCGCATGTGTTTGGCATTGTAATAATGTATTAGCAGTAGTAGATTCGTTACCGCGATATGTTAAAAAGAAAACTATTCGTGTTGCCCGTGAAAACATAGTGGAACTTTCAACATTTGGAAATGAATAATTAGTGTATCGTAGTGATGTTATTGTCGTTGATCTCTTGCACATCTTTAAGTATACCGTCCTCTTCGGTTACCTATTTTAACGCATGGCTGAAAGTACATTCATGACAACATGATGGAAATATGTGTCGGTTGTCCCGTTTTTTTAAAGATCGAAAATACATGTGGCTCGTACCGATTTTGTAAGTCTTCTCGGATTTAACATCTTATGCTTACTCAAAGTCGTATCGAATCCATAACTACAAAAAGATCTATCGTTAGAATTGTATGATCTATTAATGCAATTGTATGACATATCTTTATAATTGTAGGATTTATCGTTGTAATTGTATGACTTATTGCCATGATTGTACGAAATTGTATGAATAATGACCGAACACTCGATTTATATAAGTGATAAGTATAATATAATATATTATGTATATATATACATGATGTATGTACAATACAATATAACATATTATGTATATATACATATATATATGATATATTGTACAAAAACTACTTAACTTGCGTGAACTTTGTGCTTTTATTGTACGTTTTGGAATGATTTTATGATGGTTGTATGTGTATATTGCTCAAGCAATCTTTGCTTGACATTCGCAGTATAATTAGTGTGTTGCTAGCCTGGTAACCTTACCGTACCGGTCCCGCCTCATTGCCCCTATGCTTTGTATTTTGATATGTACCTGTAATGGTTATGAATGATATGAAGGGATGTTCCTACGTATATATGTATACCGCCGGCCGGGTCTGGTAAGGTATCTTGTGGTCCTTACCAGCTGCGACCCGGGATTTGTGCTTGTAGCATTATAATTTTTAACTTGCATCAATTTAAAAATTTGACATAACGGTACGTGATAAAGAAAAGTTAGTGTAGATAGCTCTGAGGATCCCGTCCCGTCCACCACAGCCTTTGAAAACACTCCCTGATTTGCGACTATTCACCGTGCAGCGAACATCAAATTTGCAGAAATTATGAAAATTTCAAGTATCACCAGTGAATTATCAAATTCTCCAGTGTTTATTTTCAATGGGGAAAGCAGAAACTTGTAGTAGACAAAGCGCTTTTCAAAACATCGATTCCGGGTCCTCCGAATTGCGGGTCACGACTGTTCCGGCCCATAACTCCGCGGAACGGTACAAAATTTTCAGGTTACAACTTTATGGCGTGAAACTTTTCGGTCTTTCCAATGAGACCGGCCATGTACACACCCTTTTAGAATTCACGGACTTATGAAGAGATAGCAAAGCAGCACCTCAAAATTTGAGTGTTAGATGAGTTGGAAATAATTATTTTATAACTATACTCTATTCAATTAATTACTCTAATATTAATCGACAAAAATCATAAAAAGGAACATCAACTCTAAGGTTTAATTTGAACCCGGTATCAACCCGCTGTGCCCCCCTTAGATACAGTACCGTCATGGAAATTTCGGAGATTTTCCCGATCGGCATGTCCTACCTTATTGTGTTCCAGGCATTAAACTGGATCCAAAATGTAACTGATTAGCCTCCCCCAGAACACAACTCAGCCTATTTGAGGTAAACGAAACCATCTCTTTTTCTAACGCAAACCTAGATGGGCTCGTCTAAGAGCCCGGTTAACCCTTTTTCATCTTACCCCCATGGTATTGCATATCAAAATGATCAGCTCGAGGATCTGACTTCGAATCCTATCGGCTCAGTTTTGTTTGCTTTTCGGAAATTGGTACTATGTTTGAATAGTTCCGTGGCACCCATCCCCATATCTAAGTATAGTAGATATATGTATGTATGTAAATATATACATTAAAAAGTTAGGGAGAATATTGTGATTATAAATTTAATATTAAAGTATAGTTATTAACATATTTATTAAGTAAATATTATGTAGAAATCACAGAGTAACCAGAATCCTTTTCCGGCAAAATGCAAAAACTACACCGGAACCGGAATTCCGGTTTATAATTTTCCACATTTTTGCTTTATCTCTGGTCCAAACATGTAATATACGCACAATCATCAAGTTCCAAGACAACCAAACAAAAGCAGACTGCCAATAATTTCCTTTGGTTTAGGATCGCTACCGGTTTACGATAGCAGCCCAATTTCAAAACATAATTATCTGAAACAAGGAAATACTGAAACCTCGGCCTTAATTAAACGGTCTGCGATTGGTCGGAGACCGAAATCAAAGAACCCCAAAGACGGTGTTGGAAGATGTCTCAGCTAGACTTTACGAATCAGTTTGACCTCGGCAGCGCGGAGATCGTAAGAGTCTACTGTCCGTGTCTTACGCTTTGCTAACATATGGCGAACCTTAGTTTGGTTTTTCGTTTCGCGGCTCATTTGTTTCGCTCATGGACGTCGAATGGACGATGGAAGGTGCCATGTTACGGATCGGTATCAAAATGCGGGTGTGGTGACATGTTTGTGATGAAGTCGAAGGCACATCGTCGTCATAAATAAGAAAATTATTATCCTAGGACCTTTATCTCGGTAGTACACGTCTATTTTCTGATTTCCCTCCCCGTCGTCTCCTCTGTTGTCCGTCCGACGTCAGAAATTGATCCCAGGGGAGGGGTGTAACCAGATTTTTATCTCTAGTCGAAGTCATTCTGATTCCCCTCGGTCGTACGTTTACGCACAACATACAAGCAATGCGCGCGCAGATTGAATTTTGATGATTCTTGAGACGAACTTTAGGAACAGATCTTGAGTCAACCAAGATTAAATAAGGATTTTCTAGGAACATCTTTAAAATTTGTAAAAGCCGATTCTTGCTATTGTTCTGGATCTGAAAATTTTGCTAGGTTTTATGCGTGAGTAAACTTAAGGTGACACCGCCAACAATCCTATTTTTTATTACCGATATCGAAACGCAAACCCGTTATGAACAAAAGGCTTAATTTCATTCAGTTTTTCGCTAACCGAAAAATTGGCAAAATCAAATTCAAGTGCCAGAAATTAGACCTTGTGTTCGAACAGAATTTCGGCTATTTCAGTATGCAGAAATTCTGTTCCCTAATGCATTAGCACTTAAATTTTGTTTATTCAGTGTTGGCGAACAAATTTAATGCAAAAGTGACGTCATAATCAAATCGTCTCAAAAATTTGAGTAATTTTACTTGAATTTTCGCGAACACAAAACGGTCAGATTGCAATCGGGATCGCTGTGTTTGCGAACAGTTATACGCCGAATTTCAATTGACCAAAAGCGTTCCGTAACGAAATTTATGCTAAAACACGAAATAGGAAGGTTGGCGGGGTCACCTTAATTTTACTCGCGCATTACTCATTGTTTTCGCAAAAACTTTCATTCCATATGCTCGTTAGCTGGCACGCACACTGAAAATTTATAGTTAAGAATTAATCATATTTGTTCTCGCACATTCCCTCCAGAAATTTTATTAAAATTTTGATAGGTAATGCAGGCCTGTATTAGGCCTGTGAAATAGAGCCATTGTGTTGATAGCATTCGACCAGGTTAATAAGCCCGGTGACCCGAAATTAGGCCGCCCTCATGTAAAACTTCAACTGCTCTTAGCTCAAAAATGATTATTGTTATATGATTAGGGATCCATCAGATCCTTCATTTGGGCCATCGAGCCCTGCAAATCAATGGCTCGTTGAAATGTTACAAGGAAAGTGGCGCCGAGCGGAGCAAAAGCCGCGCAGGTTTTTTGCACAATTATACAGTTAAACAGATTTTAATAGTAGGTATATTTATTAACCAGCAGATATATTTGAGTTTCATATCTGCTTTTCCTTTTTCATTACAGCAGCGATCGGTGCAGCACGGTTGTATCAAAATCACTAAACTCCGATATGCCGACACTGCAATTGCAGTATCAAATTTACCAATGTAAATTTGATGTAAAACGAAAATATATAAAATTTTAGCAGCACCGTGAGCTGCTACATCGGATCCATCGGGTCTTGACCCGACCTACTGGTTTTGGGTATGACCACTAACAAGGTACTCCAAAATTAAAAATTTAGGTCGAACCCAGCAAAGGCTGTTACAATTTTGAGAATTTCAAATTTCTGAATTTTCACTACCGTTTCTCGCGGTTGGGCTATGAACCCAGTTCTAAACCGATGAACCAGTTATCTAAAGATGCTGTTTACTTACTGTTGGGAAGCAGACTTTGTCACGGTCGAAACGACCGTTGGATCCAACTGTGTAAAACCATATTGCTACCTACAGACAATAACTTTTTAGCTAAATTTCTATTAGGAGTAAATCGCTCAGGAATTCTTCGTTTAATGCTTTCTGGAACAACTTTGTTCAATTACAGACCGACGCTGATGACTTACTGCCGTCGCCGCCGAAGATTTTAACTTTCAACCAACTTTTACTTTGTTAAAATAAGTTCTAACCCTTGCCTCATCGCCCCTCCCCACCAAATGTGACGTGAAATTATATATTAGCACATTATAGCTATACAATTTGAGGTGACAGAGGACTTGGAAATGTTAAATTGCGGCAAAGGGATTCCCTATGAAGCCCTGTTCAGCAGTTTATGGGGGGTCCCACTCCTAAACAAACACCATCGCTTCGCAGCGAAGATGAGCGACCCGGAATAATAATTAATATGACAGATTGAGTTCGGACATACAAACCATTACGAATCAATTAAGTAGGCTAAGTTTTAAAACCCGGTTGGGCTCATCAAATTTGTGGACTGCCCCAAAGTGGGTCATTGGTGCGGTATTGGGTTACTCGCGAGCCTAACCGTAGATCTCGAGTCTAGATTTCGACGGAGGATTAATTTAAGTATCTAAATATTAAGTCTAAAAACACATAGGACGAGCCCGGTATTAATTTAATGACCCATATATTTACATTCCGCACTGGACCGCCAATATCAAAGATAGCGCGAAAATCCTTATTTGCAAAGTTGGACATAAAATTTTCATTTAGCCTCGGGAAACTCGTCAACCTAAGGATTAGTATGGTCATTACATTACCAATGTCCCAAAGGTTTACCAATTCAGATCGTTAGGATATTGTGTTAGGTTTTGATGGGAGCCTTAAATTGTGCCTTAATCGTAAGGTCTGAGAAAACGCTTCAGCTGCGAAAAATAGACCATGAGGAACAGACTTGTTGTAAAGTGCTTTGGATAATCGTGGATCACGTTACCCCTGTTCTCCAGTTCTTATTCCGTGCGGATCTGTAAATTTTAGATCATTTTCTTGTCTTAAAACAGATGCTTTTACCCTGTCTCTTTGGGGCAGAAAGCACTCGGATTCACATTTGCGTGAATGTGGCAGATGCCGTGTTTTAACGAATAAACTCGGGAAGTAGTGACGCTGAGTTACTCCTTTGAACCATCAGGAGCCTACAAAATTTAAGATATACTCATTTTCCCTGGAAAACTGTTGATCCGGCATCTTCGCAAATTTATCTAGACTGACATAAAATTCTCCGATAACACAAAAGATTACGTTCCCCACGTTTGAAAAACCAGCTATTGTATACAAAGCTAGCAATAAAATTTCTTGGGAAATGACATTTTGTTGTGAATTTTAGCAGGAAGGAAATTGGTCCCAATCCATTTTCACCGGGACCTACGAGTTGAATTAGGATGTTCGCATTGCGCATCTCCTTGGTTCGCAGTGTAAATTATGAAAACGGTTGAACGAAGGAGAAATAGGTCACCATTGAGCTGAGATTGAGTATTTGTATATATAAATATATTCACGTATCAACTTTGTTCATTACATTTAGCCGATGATATTACACGGGGAATCCTTCACCCCACCCCAAAGATTGTTAGTGGTCGCCGTCGGATTCACATCGTACTTTTCATGTATCTTCCGAGCTAGTAACAACATACTTGTTCCCTACTTATTAAATGAGTTTTGCCGTATTGGCATGCTTTGTCAGTCAAACTATGTATTCTAACTTCCAATGAACTGGCCATCGGATATGTAAAAACTGAGCCAAAGTGACACCTATGAATTTGCAGTTTAAAAGTTATCTGCATATGGAATTGCGTAATATAGACATGTCCTTGAGAATAATCAATCCTGACCCTAATGTGAACGTTAGGATTTTGCCTAATATTTGACTACAAAAAAATTACCTAGGAGCAAGATGGATCAGAAAGCAACCGTCAAACATTTGAACTTTTGAAGTGGATTGTCAGGATATAGGAGATTACAACAAATATTGTGAGCTATTGTGCACGTGCCGTCATATCATGTCATTCGAAAGTACCGTACTGTTCATTTATGTGCTGAGTCGTGCCGCACTACTCTGTTAAACTCTTGAATGAATTAATCTGTACTTACTAGTAGCGTTCAGTTTACCTGAACCGGCCGATTGACATTATTGAGCTATCTGTTAACTTCCGGCGCCCTGTCAGCTGTATCATTGGGTATGCGTGTCACTTTTATTACTTTCTTTTAGCAAGACCCACCCATCACCCACCTGTTCGTGAAAGATAAACGTTCATATATTTTACGGCAGTGTGCGTTCGATTAAGAAGGTTATGACCGCTAATTTGATCTTTTTAATTAGCTGATTTAAAACATTACTTACGGGAATTATTGTGCCTATGTTGTATCGTTTATACCATTCCCATACTGATGTGCGCTAATATCTTGGAATGAATAAATGCCTTGTATTACCTCATAACCGTGCGTCTAACCGATTCGCTCACCAATAAATTATTAATAAAACCCCATCGTGTGCGTACGTTGACTGACGATGTATGTAGCGATATGCATCAAAGTGGTTTGAAGTCGTCACCCCAGTCGACGAACTGCGCTCAGGCTTGATGTAGGGAAGGTCGCAAGTCTTAGCGCGGTTTGTTGGCAAATTAACGAAGTGTGGAGCGGAATTTGAGTGAGAAAACTCCAAAGGTCCAACGTCGACGAGGATTCGGGAGACCACCCACTGAATTTCGCAGACGAAAACGATCCGACGTTAACGTCAAGGGATTGTCAGACCCTAATGGGGCCACTGTGGCAATAAATTTATTTAGCGGAAACTGTATTTGGCTAACTTCAACGATGTAGCCAATTGAAACTTCCAGCTGAGACCATCACAGGGAATTGCGCATGATCTCCTTAGCGTCGGACGGCATCTGAACATATCCCGTGAAGCGCTCTTGCGACTTGTAACTCCGTAACTTCTTGGCTCTGACCAAGTGAGATGGTCCAAAATTAGCATGGTAGGTCCGTCCAAGAAGTTACAATAGCTAGGGTCGTATGGGCATTGCGTTTGGACGTGCGTGGTGCAGCAGTGTCACATCGACTAAATACACGTTAATTTAAGTAGCCACATACTAAATATGCAACGAAAGCATAAAGGTAGATGATCCAACGGCATCGAAAACATGACAAAATGCTATTATGTTTTACCGGAGTTCCGAAACTTCCGTAATACTATAGTCAGATCTGATCCCATAGGGAGCGATCAAGTCTGCGTAAATCATGTTCGCACCTTAATTACTTTTTGTTTTTCGAAATGTAATTTATACATAAACAAAGATTCAACGCTGACTAAATATGTGTGATGAAAAGCGTGCTGTGAAAAAATTTTAAAGAAAAAAGCAATGTTAGCTGCGGTGAAAATCAAAAATAATTTCGCGACCCCTGAGTAAAAGTTTGAAAATCTCGGGGACATCTTAAGGGAAAGTGGAACTGACATGCTGAGGTCATAGCAAACAATTCGGTGTGAACACCACGGCTTCAGAACGCCTATATACGTAATAACGACAACGCTCGTACGCGTTTATTTTTGATTTAGAACGGAAGTTCTAAATTTCACTTGTGATAACGTTCGTTCACGTTTCACGCTCGCTTGTACTTAACCACATATTTTTCTCTGTTACTGCAAATCTCTTGTTGCCACAAAATAAGTGCGACCGGCTAAAAACCGAATGACACAGATTAGTGGACATGATTTATTATACTAATCTAATACCAATTGCTTTGCACTGGTATCCGTTTAATATAGCCTGTAACTACTATATTTTATCATATATACTTGTTTTGTCGCCAGAGACCGCTTCATTGATCCCACCATGATCCGTGAGTGCATTGGCTTACGAGCAAGATCACATCCTGGAAGTACGGTCCTAAAACGTTATAACATAGACTCGAAAAATGAACCTTTAAATCCTTAAAAAATGTTTCCCTACCGTCTGTCAAATATATTTGTCAAAACTTGAACGACTCTTTTGTGATTGCTCGTGTCATGTTGTAACGGAAGATAAATTAACTGTAAAATATACATATTACAATCTAGATTATAATCCTGGCAAGTCTAAGCTTCGGAAATTATAGCCGTAGCGCCTGAGCCGGAGGATGCCGGATTTTTCCGGGAGGGGGGCATTTTTTTGCAGTATTTTGTCGCGTTTAAACATTTATTTTTCTCAGCAGAGGCCTTTGAGCAGGGGGTTCCCGAATTTTCGCCGGGGGTAGGAGCCGGGGGGTACATCCGTTTTGCCGGGGGGCAGCCGAAAATGCCGGCCGTCCGCCACTTTGGACTAGCCAGTAAACCACTAACAAAGTCGTTAACTCTGCGCATAACTACATCATATAGAACAACTAAAGGTCGGTTAGTAAAATTTTGCAACCCTACCTTCCTAATGCTGGGCAACATGTATAACAGTGCCAATGTCCAGGTCTTCCAAAATTCTTCCAATCATCAGAGTCAGCTCTGACCGCGGAACCCATACGAGAGCAACTCTGTGGAATTTTTTCTTGTACGGAGCTCAATTATATTTATTTCCTTGCGGAAATATTCATTAATATATACATAAATGAAAATTCATTATGTGTTAGCGACATAATGCCGAAATATATTAAAACTCCAAACAATAACGCCATTGGTTGAAAGAAATAAACTCAAGGTCATGGTCCATGGGAAGCGGGCCGATACGTCGGTGCCTTGGAAAGCTATGTTCGTAAGAAACTCGTTGCTAGCTAAATCTAAAAAGTTACCCTGGATGGGGCCCAATTCAACTGCTCGCATAGTTCGATCAGTATATTCATTGGGTCGAGCCCCATCAGTCAATTCTGCGACCAGACATTCTTAATACACAATGGTTCGACAATAAATTCCTTTGAAAATGATGAAATGTTATAACGTTGCAAGCCCTCATAATGACTCTGCTAATATTCCTTAGAGCTTAAAAAGAAGCCATAAACTCCAACCATAAATATAATAGATAAAATTGCTTATCAAACAAGTCAATTTAAGAAAACAAATTTTATGGCTATGAGTCAGATGTAACAACTTATAAATAATATCTCTCTAGTGAAGTTCTATAAAAACACCACGTTCACTTCGCACACCCTAGTTCGAAATCAACGTGTAACCACACATAAAAGGTATGCTTGATAACCACAACGTTACAATCATTCACGCCAACCACTATCACCTATACAGCGACCGAGCTTCGAGCAGGTCTCAACCGAATAGCTCGCTCGAGATTGCGCATGCATTAAAATCTGTAATAAAATTCAATTTTAGGACAAATTGCATTTTGTGGCTAATGACAAACTCCCGTTAAACAAAAAATCAGTAGCATTATCGAAGAGCAAGGTAAAAAATCAAAGCAGGAACTTACAATATTTGTAACATCGTGAAAAATTTTGCTTCGGAACGTTGAATGATTCCGTTATGTTATTTATATTGAATGTTTTCAAAGCTGAGCCCACTGTATAATGAATTTACCCAGCCTCAGACGGTACTAAACTATATTCATGCTTGCAATTGTCAAATAACTGCAATCAATGGTACACCGATCTGGCCTGTCCACAGTCCTCCGAAAAATGGGGGGCACGTTCATTCTCGGGGGAAAATTAAAAGTGGGGATAAATTCTGCTTACAAATACTTCATGCATTTTCACTTCCGTGAATTTATTTTAAGCTAAAAACTATATTTTAACATTATAAATGGTGGTAATTAATGTTTAAAACACAATTTGCAAACAAAAAAAAACAAAAATTTTCACACTAAAAATTTTTGGAATTAGTTGAACACGGGGGGTTTCGGCCGCGTGGGGCGTACATAGGGAGAATTGGAAAGTGGAGGAGGGGTCCCCCCTGTGGACAGGCCAGCCGATTTACACGTCTCACTGTCAAAAAACTCACTTCTGTAAAACTGGTTGCAAGCTTGGCAATGGCGTTGGCTTAACAATATTAGCCAGTCGGCATAGACGTGATTCTTCATTTTGCAATTCAGCCAACCTAGCACGAAGCTGGCTTTTCTTCAGTTTAGTTTCAGTCGAAGTCCGCTGTGCAGATCCAGTAAAAGAAGCATTAGTGTTCGATAAAGAGCCGCACGAATCCTTATTTTGAACAAGATTTGTCATGAACGTATCAAGTACATCTTCGTCGTCGTTAACAGCTTCTCCAGAACAACCTTATCAAAATAATACAAATCCATTTTATGTCTTGGAATAATAAACTAACGAACGTAATCGTGCTTTCTCGGAAAGAACCACAAACCACTGACACCGGATTTGTGAGTGAAACGAAGAGAACCCATAATTTACAGTGATGTTTTTTCTATAGATTAAGTGGAGTTCCGTCTTTTTCATGTTTTTTCCAGTCGAACCTAGCGGTTTAGTGATATGTTTCCGGTGTTTTTGGGGTCTATAGATTTTTTGGGTCGCCCGTCCGAAACGTTTTTACGACATCTTTAAGGGTGTGCGTATAGACATCATTTGAAGATTTTGTGGTTTTGGTTTTTTAATTTCCCCGAAAACGGCTTGATTAACAGAGGGCTCTCATCATGCCTATTAGATAGATCATTTCACGTCGAAGATTTCAAAAATAGTTGGCGATATAAGCCCAGTGGTTAGTTGTGTAGCGCCGCCACAATACTGGGCCAAAAAGTCCTATGTTTTACACATGATGTACAAAGTTAGCATAGGGGTGTTAACTGCAATTTTTTTAACATTTAGGGGCATAACTCGATAACGCGATGATATAACAAAAAGGGTTTTGGAATTTCATTTATACTTGCTTTAGTAATTATTTTTACCTGGCTTAGTGGCTCTATCTATACAATAATTGGTGAAGCATTGCCGCTATAACAGACGCACATCTGGTGTTTTTGGACCCAAAAATCACATTTTCCCGGTTTTAAGACCATACCTCGATGTTGTGGTCAAAATTAAAAAATAGAAACATTAAGTTGAGGAGTCATACTCGCTCGATATTCTTTGCCTAAATTATTATGTTTAGCTTAAAATTCGCCGAGTAGAAGTAACCTGAAGGACCAAAAAAACCTATTTTTGTATATAATGACGTACCACAAACCCCAATTTTGATCTTAGCTTATATTTGAAACCTTTAAATAAATTTTGGCGATGAAGCTATAGTTAGTTAGAGCATTCGCAACGGTGACAAGTGAGGCACATAAGGTTAGAGAACAAGAGGGTGCGCAGCGAAATAATGAGGGACAAATCTAGACCCTGTAGATAAATAAGAGCGAGTAACATATTAAGTTAAGCGAGGGGTATATAGGGAGCTAAACTTTTGGAAGTTTTTAAATTAAACTAACACTATTGGCTCTAGCACGGGGAACCATATTTATAAATGCCCCAAACAATAACCAGTGGTTTGATATACACCAATAGTGGAAAATGATCTTTCTGGACATGAAAAAAGAAACCCCGGAAAAATGTTATTAGAAAAAATAACGTTAGGTAATGCTTGCTTAGTTGGCTATGTGAAACAGGGTTATCGCTGAAAAATGTTCTTACACTAATAATGAAATACCGACGTAATGCGTTGCGGCGATGCTTTTGCATTTATTTGCTTAATGGACTGCAGATATGGCGTTGGTCATTGCGGTGGAAAAATGCTCTATTGCTTTCAATTTAGTACGATATTCTATTAGTGTGTTGGGTACTGTACAAGGGCATTGCGGAGGAAACTGCGCTTTTGAGCACGAAAAAGTTTTGTATTCAAGATAGAAAAAAATTTTTGAAACAAGTTTATCACTATTGATCAAAAAATCTTCCACTTTATCACAAAACCAGTAATTGATGTGTATGGTAATGTTACAGGAAACTGCTACTAAATCGCTCAGTTGGTCTTGCCTAGTGTGTTCTGCATTATTATAGCGCACTACAGCGGCATTATCGAAACACATATAATTTGTTAGATACATAATTTGTACGACAAATAATACTGAAAGATTAATTTAAGTAAAATCAAGTGATTTCCGAATTATCACGAATCCAAATCAAGAATTCAAAGCCGTGGCATATTTCTGCCGATAAAAAGATAACTAGTATCTTGTAAGCGAGGGTGGAACGAAGCGAGCGATGTTTCAGTTTAAGTTGTTATTCTGTTTAATCATCTTTAACAGGCTATGTCTGATGTATATACCAACCTAAAACTCCTTTAACCCTGAACCATTGAAAATCTTTGAATCTCGTCGAGGTTAAACTCATAGAAAACCACAACGAGTAAAGTATTTGTGCTAGTCTCTACATAACCAAAACATCGTGTTCAGCCTGCCGGAAAACCTATATAAAAAATTCTTGATGACCTGTACGCAGTACGTGACCAAACAACTGAACACAGACTATATTCTGGAAATTGGGTTCATGGATCCTAAACCCATGAAAAGGCATTAAATATACAAAGTAGACTCTAGATAACTAAATAATTGCATTCATCACATATAGACTACTTTTGATGCCATGCATCAAACTACTGAAGATCCAATATATTGTAGAAACCGGGTTAATTAACCCTAAACCAATTGAATACCTTTTAAATATGTGCGCCGATAACCAAATCATTGTATTCAGCCTTCATGAATACCTATATATAGACCATTATTGATGCCCTATACGCAAAAAATGAAAACGAAGCACGTTTTTAAAATCGGGTTTGTCGAGCGTAAAACCATTTTGAAATCCCATGGAAAGGTATAATATAGCCAAGTTGGACCATAAATAGCAAAACCATCGTGTCCAGCGTACGAGATAATATAACCTAATATGCAATCATTTTTAAGAGAAAAGAAGCAATAACATGGTGAAATTCGAAAAATCGCTATTTGTTGCAAAGGCTCGGGCCAATCGCGCCCCAAGGAGTGGTCCCACAAAAAGTCGTGGTCATCAAAATTTTAGATCTCGTTGAGTTAATTTTGTATGCGGAGCCAGTGTTGACAACTATGGCTGCCAAAAACTGGTACAGGTACGGCAAGATTTGGCAAAGAACTCTTAAAAACCTGTTTTGTGCCATTTTGACCTTGAAGATGGGGTCGAAGCTGTTCGCGTTCAACTAAAGGCGTCGTCATCACTTTTGCTATCGAACAAAAAAATTGTCGAAAACCGTCCATGCAAAATGAGTTATGAGTAACAGCGACAGAAAAAAAATCTTCACGATTTTCCTCCTAGCAATCGCAGTGGAGAATCAGCTGGCCCCGTTTCAAAAACAACCTTAAGCACCATGAAACATGGACTGCTTACAGTTTAATACCAATTTTTTTCAGTTTCACACATCTGCTTAAACACAATACTAAATACATGCAAAATAAAACCAACTAGTGTTGTACCTGCAGTAATTTTAGCACCGAGGCACTTGATTTCTTCTTGAATATCGATTATTTGGGCTCGAACAAGATCCAGCTTTTCCAGCTGAAATTATTATTACATGGTAAACTGTACGTATCTTACGTGGTTCTTTGCAAGACTCTGTACAATACCAACTCTAACTCACAATTTCATGGATCTACATATTTACATAACAGTACAACAATTAGCCCTAAAACAAAACCAAAGGTGACATTTTCACGCTAATGCACTTAATTTCTTTTTAAACAGCAACAGTGAAGACTTAATAAGACCGAGCTTCACAAACTTATTATTCGGTTAACACAATATATCTAAATTAATTTATGGTTCGTTGTAATGACACTGTACTCGAAGACCAAAAATATACTATTAGTATCGACTAAACTCCTAAATACTTCCCAGCCACAGTACTCGCTATAACTGCACGTATTTCGCTCGTGAAAAAAAATTTACTTCGAAATTTTACTAGTGAGGAAAAATTGCCCTTAGCGGGTAAGAGAAAATAAATCATGTTTGCTTCGAAAAATGCTTCTTATGATGGAAAATATTTCTATTATTATAATAGTGGTCAAGCTGAAATTATGGCGACAGCCAGGGTGTTGGAAAAATGCCTAGGTAATTGGTACTTTAGGTATTTTGGAAAAAAATGTTCTTAAAAATAATACAGTCGCTATAATGACCGTGAACTAGCCTATAAATGAAACAAACGTTGTTTCCCTGGCATGTTGCAAGTTTAATTCGTAATAAAAATTAATCGTGCATCCAGTCGCTAAAATCACACCTGGACAATGCTAGGAAACTAAACCACCTCTGTTCTTACCCGTTTGTTACGTTATTGATCTTTTCGAACGAGATAAATAATAAACATGTCTAATAATGCATTCAGTCGCTGAAATAGCCCTGGACCAGGTTAAGGAAATCCCTTGTAAGTACTTAATAATTTTTGCTACACTGAGAGTATACTTATCATACGTTATAACAAGAAAGTTAATGGTATTGTTTAGTTTGCTGTTATAAAATAGAAAAACAGGAATTGGACCAATTTTTGCTATGCCACGTTTTTGCTAAGCAACAAAAATACATAACTTATGTAGTTGAGCCAAACCCGTCAAAACACCTAAATCAGCTATATGTTGCTACGTAAAAGAAAATTTTATAGACAGTTCAACATCAATTATTTTAGTTATAATTATTATCTATGGAACATGAAACATAGCTATAATTTTTCATTATGGACCTACAAACAAATATATTGCTAAAATTAAAATTTTACATCTTAAAAATTACAATTTCATGATCTACGATTACTACACTGTCACCTAAAGTAAAGAGTTCCACCACAAACACCAAATTTTTATTCAAACCTGAACCACAAAAATGACTGATCTTGAACGCTTCAAGTCTTAAAATGACAACATTTGATGATCTATGACTAAATACTATATCGTCACCCAAATATATGTTCACAACATATTTCTTTTATTAAGATCACGGTCCTACTACAACTATCCATCTTTCTTTCTGATCGTATTAGTAAAAACGCATTGCATCAATCGACTCCCAAAACATCTAATTTTGCTCATGAAATTTTTATCTACTTAGCTACAGCATGCTAGTTGAATTCGGAGATGGAGAAGCGGTACCTTCGGAGTCGAACAATTCTCACTTTAGAACGCACTATGGTGAAAAATATGGGCGTTCCGTTTATTTTTTCCCTTTAAACAGGACTTTGTTATCTCAACGCAAACCGATATGAACGTGTGAAGGCTCATATGAAAGCTACAATACTCGAGATGTGCCTTTTGGAGGTTTTATTCCGATTTTACATACCCAGGTGGGCCATTTTTGCTCATAACTCGGCAAACCTAGAGCCGATTTGAATCATTTTGATATCAAAATATGTGCCCTAAGACGCTTTGTTTATGGGTATTTATTTATTTATGGGTCCCTATGGGGCATTAGATTACACTTTAAGTAACGGTGTGATAGTTTTGCACAGGTGCAATAGTAGGCAATTTGCATCACCGTATTCTAATTCTTATAAACCCACATCGAACCTCTGACTTGCAACGCAATATCCTATTAATTTACTCAAACACATAGTCCTACTATTATTAACTGCTAGCTGTTGAGCACCTAAAAACCTTTGCCTAGCTTCACCCCATTTTTTACATCTGAAAACGAAGTGTTCAGACGTTTCAGCCTCCTGGCGACAATATTCGCAGAGACCACTTTCTCTTAGTTTCATAACCTTAAGATGGACATTTAAAAGATTATGCCCAGTTAAAACATGTATAGTAATCCGGAATCTATCTTTGCTAAGCTTCCATAAGAAGCGAGATCTCCTAGAATTGACTTCAGGAAAGAAAATCCTTGTCTGCCTGCAATTTATTCCCCCTCTCCATCGTCTAGCGTGTTGTTCAGACTGAGAGAGCACCAGCGCGGTCTTCACCATAGAAGAGGAAACTGGAACACAAGGTTCCGGCCCAAACACCTTCAGTAAAGCCCCTTCTTTGCAAGGCTGTCTACAATTCCGTTACCCCTAATGCCTGAATGTGCCTTGACTCACGACAAACAGAGCACATTTTCCGCACCTAGTCTATTCAATTTCTTATGGCATTCAAGAACAGCGGCTAAAAGCACCAACGGCTTGTCGAGAGCCTTAAGTGCACCCTGGCTGTCACTGAAAATTTAAATATTCCTTCCCTTAATACCTTGTTCCACGAGATGTTAGGCACATCTACAAATTGCAACAATTTCTGCCTGGAAAATCATTGCCTTGGACCCTAGTGCGAAGTATAATCTATGTGTATTATAAATAACGGCTCCTGCCCCTACTCTAACTCCACCATCTGTGTCCATGAGTGAGCCATCAGTATATCACACATCAGATCGCCATCTGACTGGGTTTCCTCAGTTCTAACACACCATTTCCTATTCTTAACTGAAAAATCTTAAAATTCTGTCCGTAGGCATTACTGAATTATCACATATGCCTTGGACGAATCTTTGCAACCTATAATATCCACTACCATCGCACTGAGCAATCCATAACCCAGTGGTTCTCAGGTGGTAGTGGCTTTCAACTGCCAGTTGATCAATAACGAGATCAATAGGTCTAATTCCCATAATGGCCTTTAGGCCCTCCAAAGCAGCAGAACGAAGTGAACTTGTATCATACGACAGGTCAGACTATGAACCTTCCAAAATTTCCCCAAATAACTGGCCTGTCCACAGCCCTCCGAAAAGTGGGGGACTTCGGGGGGCCCCATGTTCATTCTCGGGGGAAATTTCAAAGTGGGGGGATAAGTTTTGCTTAAAAATACAAAATATTTCCATATTTTCATGCATTTTTACTACTGTGAACGTACTTTCAAGCTAAAAAACAATATTTTAGCATTATAAATAGTGGTAATTAATGTTTAAAAAATAATTTACAAACAAAGAACATAAATTTTCAGACATAAAAAATTTTTGGAATTAGTTGAACATGGGGGTTTCGGCCGAGAGTGGGGGGGGCGGACATGGGGGAAAATCTCACGAACATGGGGGATTTGGAAAGTGGGGGGGAGTCCCCCCACTGTGGACAGGCCAGAATAAGTTTTCAATTTGCTTCTATACGTCCACATAGCACAGCCATAAGTTAAAGATGGAAGCACTGCCCCAGTATAAGAGGTAGGACATCGACTTTGGCGTAGCCCCAAATTAACACCAACTGCACCCTTTATAGCAAAGAGAAGTTTTATTGCCTTCTGAGATGCTTGTTCAATATAATATCTCCAACTAATTTTTGAGTCTAAATACAACCCTAAATATTTTACGCTATCGCAAGGCCTCAAAGGTTCCGTTCAAGGTTATGTCCCTATATGCAGCCCTTTATCTCTTACGAGTGATAACCATAGGGTTCGGTTTACTCGAACTTATCGAGAGACCTCTCCTACTACTCCAACGTAGCATCGAGTTAAGCGCGTTTTGCAAACGTCTACATGCCACACCCAGAGACGTGGTTGAGCAAAGTAAACTAACATCATCTGAGTAAGCAATACTCAAAACTATCGATTTGTCAAAGTGAGCCAAGAGTTCATCCACTACTAAGCTCCACAGGAGGGGTGATAGTACACCTACTTGTGGGAAACCCCTAGTAGCTCTGACACTGGCACTTATCTTGCCTAGTTTTGCTAGAACTATTCTTGAGTTAAGCAGGTTATTTAGCCAGTTCTTAATATATTCCGGCACCTGGAATCGGCTGAGACCAGCTAAAATGTATTCTATCATAGTACTGTCAAAAGCTCCAGACACACTCGTAAAAACAGCTACCACATATTTGCCTTTGTGCATCTTCCACTTCAATCCGGATGTGGTAGCATGTAAGACCGAGATTGTACTCCTACCACACCTGTACGCATGCTGATTACGATGTAGTAACTTGACCAGTATCACATCCATGATATAATTATCAGTGACTTTCTCCATAGTTTTAAGAAGAAAGCATGAAAGACAGATAGGTCTAAACGCCTTTGGATCCATATAGTCCCTCTTGCCCGGTTTGGGTATAAAAATTACATTCGATATCCTCCACTGTGATGGAATATAGCCAAGCCTCAGGCTAGCCTTAAATATATATAAATAAACAGGCCTATGGGGCATGGGAGACTAGCAAATTGCCAAATTTCCAAATTTTGGTCAAAATTTGTCAAAGGTGTAGCTATGTAACGACCTAAACGATTCAAACGAAATTTGGTGTGTGGATAGAGCCAATCGGCTACCTGTAAGTACCTACAGATTTGATGTAGGACCAATCGGTCAACTGGCATTTGAGGGTAAAGTTTGGACCGGCGCCATATATAGTCGGCTGTGACATTACCACTTCTAACGTTATATTAATAGATTTGTGGCTCAAAATAAGTTCATGTGGGTTTTCATGGGTGCTGATTTCAAATCTTCACTGTATTTAAATGTATCTCATCGAGTAGAAGTAGTTATATCAATGGGTGAGACAATGCGAGTGGTGTGAAAGGGACGAGTGTCATGCGGTCTGTAGCTAATACTGTTTATGTTTTCTGTGCTACTGTGCTTTTGTTAAGATTCTTATATATACATAAATTACATACATATGTTGTTCACGATTCCTAAGAAGTTCTGAGGTGGAGTTAACTTTCGTAGGGTGCGTATTAGATATCTGACTATCAGTTCTGCTACATCTGTGCCTTACTGAACAGCAGATTAATAAATATTTTGTGGTGAGTTACATCATTGTTTCGTAACAGGAATATATTTTAATGAGTAGTTCCACAGTACGTGAACGTTACAGTTTCTCATTTCTCCGAATTCATACACTTGGCATGTCGCCAATATTACGGTAATAAACACTGACTATTACTTATGGTGTAATCATTTACGAATTCACAACAATGATATACATTTTCGACAAATTTTTCTAAACAAAAGACGGCGCTTTTTCAAAATCTTGCACCTGTGTACGTCATTCTACCTCTTCAAAGCCTTATCTCAAGTTCTTTCAACTTACCAGTGAGTCATACGTTTCCGCTTTCTCGACAACACCTTCAGCCTTCAAGACCCGTGACTTACGCGCTCGGCGCTTTCGATCCAATTCTCCAGTGCGGTCTAAAAACTCGTCTTCGTCTGAATCGTAGTAGTCGTTGTCTTTCCAATTGCGGACTTTGACACGACGAGCTCCTGTAACGTAAAAGTAAGTTCCTAAGTAAAATAGAGAAAAATGCATTAATTTATGAACAATAGCGACGGGCATGAATCGGTTATCGAGATGCCTATTGTTTCGCGAAACCACATCGATGAGAACGGGTACCGCGCAGTCGGCGGGGATAGATTTCTCTGTTGAGCTAGACTCTAACTTGTAGGAACATAGATATTTCAAATTTGGGATTAGCTGCTCATGATAAGTACCGCTTGAAATTAAATCGTATGGA
Source organism: Trileptium ribeirensis (assembly GCA_030248225.1). NCBI lineage: Eukaryota > Metazoa > Nematoda > Enoplea > Enoplida > Thoracostomopsidae > Trileptium > Trileptium ribeirensis. The sequence continues at coordinate 26,803 of JASANE010028108.1, forward strand.
GTCAGTGTGCTACCATTTTAATAGTTCGACACCAAAATTACTTGGTTTATAAAACTTTCAAAGTCTCCACTACACAAATCTCCGCTGTTGCTGACCAAAAAGTGCGATAGTGATAGGTCGCATTTTAGGTGAAAGATCACTGATAGGTGTCGTATTTATCCAAAATTATACTGATCCTCCTTCCCATTTCCGGAAGCCCTGTAAGTATTGATAGAAATTAGCTATTTTTATAGATTTTAACTAAATTCAGACGTTTCCTAGTGTGTGCTACTTTGCTTCTTATATGAGTTCTATTTTAAAACAAAATATCTGTAAAATGAATTAGATTGGTGAAATCTATCTACAAACCAACTCGAAAACGCCAAGCTCACTAGAAGGTTAACACCCTTAGCATAATGATTAGCCAAGATATTAGCGTGTTGTATAAGAAGTGGGCATGTTAAATTTTTAATAATCATATGTTTCTGTTGAGCTAAACTTATAGAATACTAGAATATAATATGAATTTTGTTGGCCGCAAATTGTTGTTTCAAAAACTTCAATTCAGATTTTCATGAATTTTAATGAAACTTGAGTTGCGAAGACGATTCAAGAATGTTATACGTAGCTTTCCTTGGGCGACATACCATGTACTTATAAATGTTTTCACGAATGCAAAGTAGCTTAATAAATCCTAGTGTACAAACTAATATCCGTGCAAAACATCGCAACAATCTGTCAATGTAATTACAATTCAAAAGCAACTATGGACAGTCACGAGGCAAAAACAAGTGTGCAACAAACGGACGTAAGCGATCGCAGTTTCGTCCACCCGCATTTAAACGAAACTGCATCGCTCCGTGTCTAACACTATGTCTTTGTCGACGTATTCGTCCGCATATGGTCTCGATGTTCGTTTGTGCGCTTGTTTGCCCATAATTGTAATGTTTCATACCAGCACGGTTCATTGTACAAATTACTTATGCTGTACACATCAGTTGCCTAAGTGTGTATAGTGACAACATCTTCGAAAAAGACAGTTACGTGTGAGCGCACTGCTGAAACAAATTCGTCTGAGCGAAAAGTAGGTCAAGGTGTTACGGAAGAACATTTTCATAAATAAAATCACCCACTTCAATGATTAAAACTTCACAAACAATAAACCCACAAAGCATTTTGTAATTTAGTATTATTTATGTGGTGGACGAAGCGACAGTTTGCCTTTACATAAGGCTTAACAAACTTCCCTCGCTTAGACCACACTGTGTTAAACTGAAATCTTACTATTCTCCTGCCGTAAAGCACCACATGAATCGAGAAGTCGACATGCTTCCAGTGCAGCCTGGCGCCTGGCTTCTTTCTTCGGCCCACTAACGGTGGCCTCAGCCGCTAGCGGTTGACCGTCGTTTGTTGATCCATCAATTGGCAGCCTGCAAACCACGTGACGTGTTGTAAGATTATACATACAGTTCTATGCATGAGATATTCATGTTCAGGTCGTGCATGAGACAATTTATAAATGTGTGAGCAAGTACCGTATATTTTGTATGTAAAATATGTACCTAATGTGTCTGTACCATAAATGTTGCTGTCTGTTAATTTATAGCGTTAGGTGAAGTCAATGAATACGTCAAAAGAAGTTGAATTCATTTCGCATTGGTAATATTAAAAATATCGTTACTGAATCCAACTGGATTAAAACCAAAATCTATAACTGCAAGGTTACAAAACAAAAGCGACAAACCCAATTTTACGACCGTGAATCTGCATCAAAAATTTGCATTAAAACTGTACCTCCAACATAACATATTCAGCAATCGACGGTGAACGCCAACCCAACTATCGAATGATGTGTTGTATTATTACGTCATACAATGGAAAAATATAAAAAACAGTATGTCAAATGAGCAGTAAATGTACTAACTTGTCGGGCATCGTGCGTGCACATCAGCTACATTCTTTGATATAGTTGTGACAAGCATTACACGTGACAGTGTTGAAATAGTTAGAATGCATGATATTTTGTTGAAGAGTCTGACACTCTTCACTTATGCACTCTTAGCCTGTATGCACTATTGCCCTATATGTATCGGTGCGTTCCATGGCAAACACTTTATCTGCCTCCCCTCTACGTCGTGTGGGGGACAAATAATGTCCCTTCCAAGTTTTTGGGAGGGAAGCAGTTTGTCCACCAGTACTGCATGAGGGACAACGTCTCCTAGGAATCCAATGTTTCTAACGATACTATAACGTGACGTACATCAGCGTAAGTTGAGCAAAATGATGTATCAAAACAAGATTACAGTAAATAATATATAATAACTCACTCGATACGACAATGCCACTGGTGGCTAAACGACGTCCCCTTTTCTAAGTATTCAAATTCCATATCTAAACCTGCAATTACATAAAAATTACAGTGAATTTTACAGTACACAACGACAAAATAGGTGCTCTTTTCAAAAATCTGGCAAAACCTCCGCGAACGATTTCCGACCGATTTGCAAATAATTCACTGAGAAGGAGCTAGTCAAGCGAATGAAATTTCCTCAAACGTCGTTTAACAGTGTAACATTTCTTGTTGTCCATGTGACTACAAGTGTGACACATAAAAAATCATTCAGTGTGGCTGAATTTTCGCAAAAGTGAGCTCTTAGGGTTGTTTTGCTCAGCAGCTCCAATAATTTATTGCCCAAATTCTAACAAAGACAGCACGTATCAGAGATAAATTTGTGATTTTAGCAATATGGGGCCCCTGTGATTTTACGTGATTACTCTCCTCAAAAAATGTCAATATCAACTATCAAAAAATGTAGAAGAAACCTCTCATCACAGTTACGATTTTTCTGTATCATTTTTTTGGAGAGAAGCAGTTTTCGAGTTATCAGCCAAACTATAAAAATACAACAAAAAAATTTCGAAATTTAGACTGAGGTTCTTGAACTAGGTAAGTTAACTATGAGAATATAGCGAGCAGCGATCATGTCTGACCAACTCTGTATATAATCCGTTACTGGTACCGTTCAAATTTAGTCCACTCAAGGCAAGTGTAGAACATCAACTGCAACTGCCTAAAACCACAGTTTAAACACATTAGCGTGCGCGTGTGTTTGCGAGTGTACTCGTTTACTCATATTTTAGCCTGTACGTGTTTACACACGCGCATTACATCGTTGCGTGCGAGCAGTTGAGTGCAGGGCAGTACGTCCCATAGTCTCTTGTCGGTAAGCCTAAAATCCATGAGTATGCATGTTCTCCTTGAGAAGCCCAATAATAATTGTCGATTCTTCTATCATCCACCACACAAAAGCCTGTTTGAGAACCTGCAATTAATTCACTATCATTTATCTAAACTTAAATATTCCACGGATATTAGCTAACTAACTCAGTGGTAACTCCTGTTTAAAAACGAATCGAAATTAAACATTCCAGCGGTAATGATGACAAGTTAATGTCACATGAAAAAAGAGAAAATGGGAATTCGAAATTTTCCGAAAACGCGTGTTTTTGGTAACAAACTAAGTCGCTAGCGAGAAATCGACCGCCATATTGGGTAACGTTTGGCTTTTTGGCGGAAACATGAGTAAACATCAATCTCCTAAAACCACACTGTAAGAACAACAGCCAAAAAACCTCTTCATAAAATATTAGGGAGGGCAGGTATATATTACAGGATGTAGTCGTAAAGCCTCCAGCCAAATATTCATAGCTTTTCAACAAAAAACACACTATTGGTTTACCGCGTCCTAAATACAGTGCGAGCCAGAAATGACTAAAGTGTAACCAAAGCTGTACAGCGTGGAATGACCCGTAACTTAATATTTTCAACTTTTTAGCTGCGAGCAGGAATTGTGAAGAATCTCCATCAGCATGATGGTAGCTGCAAGTTGATCGTGGAAAATTCTATATGTTCCGAAAGACTACAAGAATACTCTCTGGCTTGTATTGACCTTTCTCATGCGAGGTAAGGGTCATTTCACGTGTTTCTACACTCCAACACATATTATCTTGACGTGCTACGGTCTCAGAACTAAATCTTCAAGTTAAAGTACACGATTTGTTTTCATTTAGGTGCAAGCTTGTCCGATGTGCTAAAATTTTATAACCAATGTATTGTATTACTTATTAGATAAACTGTGACCTTGTGAATGTGTCGTGATGTTTGCCCTTCCTGTATCTAAGCTTCTAAGGCGGTATTTTGTCAATTTTTGCGAAAACACATTCATTTCTTTTTGTTCGTCATCCTAATGCCCGAAGCAGACCGGATTTAAACGTTGAACCAAATTTTAATATTTCGAACTACCATGATCCTGTATTAGTCGGATATTTGAATAATTGAGTGTTTTATGGGTATGTAACAAATGTCGTGTGGAACATGAAAACGATTCTATTTTTCTATCTTTTTTGGGAGAGATAGGTTATTTGGGATGATTTTTCCATTACCAGTGTACTTAACCAAGAAAACACCTAATTTTGTTTTACATTTGCCGCTTCACTAAAAGGAAATAGTATATTGTCGCAAAAACATAATCCCCTATTTGGGTATTTTTACGATTTTTTGTTATGTGTAAACGGAACGTGTCACGTTGCTGGTATAAACAGTTCTCCATTCGTTGTTGAATCAAATTTTATGGAGCGGTTAAAATACGTATCTATTACACAGTGAGAAGTAGAAACTGTCATTCTTTTGCCTATTGTTTTTTATTTTCTTTCAATTAAAGTCTAATTTTGCGGTAGTTCGAAATTGGCTTATCAAGATGCTCCAATATGCGGTTCTATCTACGCAAAAGTTGAATAGAATTCTGGTTTGGTAAAGTCATTAAAGACTAATAGATTCTTGTAGTTACGTTAAATTTAGCTATATTTAGGCTTATATTCGGATGTGTTATGTCGTAATTTTGTACAAAAAACTGTTTTAACTGTTTTGGCAACTAATGTTCTGATGCCCATATAAGCCTAACACACGATGTAAATTGTTGTGCTGACTGATTTTTTCATGTCGCCCTCATGTACGATAATTTTTTTGTTGGGCTCCTTATGGAGTTGGCCAACAATCTAGACAGGTCATGGGTTTGTTTGCGATACTTTTATGCAATCAGTATTCGATTTCTGTTTGTCGAGTTTGTCTAAACAGTGCACGATATATATCAGTTTGGCTATGAAAGGGGTAAGCAATATTCCTGTTTTTAACAAAAATTTGGTGAAAAATAAACTAGTTGTATCCCGCAAAATTATCATTGAGTTGTGTTAATAAATAATCGCTATTGAAATTTCAACGTCATGTTACAAGTCATCACAGTCTCTAGGAATTCAATTGGATACTAATTGTAGCATTATGCTATATTGAAAACGAATAAGAGAAGGTAGAGTAATAACATCTTAGTAGTTTGAAACTGACAGGATGTACTCGAGCTACAAGGTATTATTATTACGTCGGAATTGGCATTAGATCCATGCCAACATTAATTCAACAAGAAAATAATGACCCCACCCTCGGTTTAACAACACATGCTAAACAAGGTTAATAGTTTAATTGTTTTACACTGGTAATCGACGAAAAACCGCCACTATTGGGCAAAATTTGCTAAACTACAGAAATTTAGTAAAATGTCGCTCAACCTTATTTATAGAAAGAGTGTTTTGGTTTATATAAGATGGCCTATTACAATATCACGAAGTAACCATATACGAAGGTGAACCTTCAAAGATCTAAATAGTAATCGAAAATTGGTAATATATCCATTTCGAAGGTATGACTACAGCGGTTGCCTAGAAAAATTGGTTCAGACTTTGTCAGATATAATTTAGTACAGGATTGGGTTATTTGATGTTAATTTTCAAAGGTTCCGTATATTTTAAACAGACCATTTACAGTGTTGTCGCTCCAAAACCTTTTTTCATAGGTAATGCAGGGTGTGTATTCTCCTGTTGCGTTGACATTCAAAGTGTGTCATTTAAAAGCTACCATAAACAAGCTGGAAAACAGCACTATTCGACTTAAAATTAATACCAACGCCAATTTACATTGTGTACAAGCCCTGGTTATGTGGTTTCAAGGCTGCTTTTACACCGGATGGTATAATTAAAATTGCCCGATGCTAACAAAAAAAATGGTAGTCCTAGTGCTATCATGACTACAAAGCTAATTTACTAAAATTATTATTATGAAAATCTATGAAAATCTATCTCTCCACATTTCGATCTTTGTTTTCCAGAGTAGGAATCGCTGTTCCTATTTTTAGTTAGATCTGTTCAATCAGAGATGCGTCGTACCGGCGAAACGAAAGTGTTGAGTTGAAATGTTATACAATATGATAATCTAGCTGCAACTATATTTAAGTTATTAATACTACCATTGCGTGTTTGGCCCAGGGCTCGATAACATCGTCAAATTTTTATGTGGCAAGCGTATTGTTGATAGCTCAGCCTACTGTTTACTGCGCCTCGTGGTCTCTGGGCTATTAGGGTTAATTTATCGGTTGACATCGACTTCTCCAACTG
>JASANE010028109.1:0-19890 GCA_030248225.1 Trileptium ribeirensis
CTAAAACGGGGAGTAGATACACAGCAAACGGCACCCTGTCAAAGCGACCTTGTTAGTGTAAAGTTAATCATAAGTTTGGCGAAAATAAATTTTTGACGCGCTAACAATTTTTACATACCGAACGTTCTCCGCCGCGCTAAAATTTGCCATTTGCTGAAATTTAGTTAGGTAGTTTACCTACTTCTATTAATTGATAGCGGGCGGACGACGTGGAGGGCAATTTTTATACCCAACGTTTTCTAATTATTGCATTTGTGAAATCTAGCTTAGTAATGATCTACCTACTTCAATTCTATAGCGGTGAATAAAAATTTTGACGCGGGAAGGCAATTTTTACATGTAATTACGTTTTTACGGTGCAATTTGCCATTTGTGAATTCTGAACTAGTAATGATTTACCTACTTTATTGCATAGCGGTGAATAAATTTTTCGGTATGTGAAGGCAATTTTGCACATAAAACGAAATGTTTTCTTATGTGCATTTTGCCCATTTGTGAAATCTCAGCTTAGCAACACATTTTACCTACTTCATTAATTTGATACCGTGAATAAATTTTTCGTACTTAGGGACTACATACCGAACGTTTTTTTTATGATTTTGCTATTTGTGAAATCTAGCTTAGGAAATGATTTACCTACTTCATTAGTTGATACGGTGAATAAATTTTTTCGACACGTGAGGCAATTTTGAATACCGAACGTTTTTTTAATCATTTGTGAAAATTGAGCTGAGACTATTTTTTTTGCACTTCATTGCAATTGATAGCGGTAAATAAATTTTTTGTATTTTTTTTTCGGCAATTTTACATACCGAACATTTTTTTTTATGCTATTGCCATTTGTGAAATCTAGGCCTATCAAATTGTATACTTCATCAATCCATAGCGGTAAACTCATGTTGCCTACCGCAAATAGAAACACACAGCAGAGAGGGGGGGGGCGGGTAGCATTTTTTCTCCTTACAGGGAGCACATTACATACAGACTCCAATTTGCGAGACATCAATGGGTACGACAAATGTGTCGGCTTAAACTGCTGTCATTTTCTCAATATTCGCTTTTATATTTTGTATATAGTACCTTTTATAGCAATGGTTTTCTTTTGAGTTCTCGTACCCCACTTTTTAAATGTGTAAAACTGTAACTGGTGACCTCTAGGCCTCACTATGCGTCTCACCACGTTCAACTTTTCCGGCACCACTAAACCAGTGTACATCTATGACCTTAAAACGTGAATTTTGACTACTTCCATCAGGCATTGTCTATTAACTGAAATCATATACTTAATTATGCTCTTTGTACTGTAACGACAAGTGGGATGTTTTTAGTTATATTCACAACGGGACGTGTCCGGCCAACATCACAAAGGTAAACTAAATCCGAAAATCGGGTCATTTATTTATTAAATACCAACTAGAATTTAATTGTCAAAACAGTATATGATTATTATACAGACAAAGTACTAAATATATTGTTATTAGTATATTTCTTTCAATTCTGTAGCGGTCATATTGCTGCAGAACATTTAATAGTATGTCTGTTATAGTGATCTTATTTTCTCGCGATATGAAAAAATAGATTTTGCAATCTATTTTTTCATATCGCGAGAAAAATAAGATCACTATAACAGACATACTATTAAATGTTCTGCAGCAATATAGACCGCTACAAGAGTAATCTTGAAAGAAATATACTAAGTAGCGATCTATTGCTGCAGAACATTTAATACTATGTCTGTTATAATGATCGTATTTAAATGTTTGCTTATTTTCCACAATTTTGATTTACGTTTGAGTAATTTCTTGATAAAAATAGATGACCCGAAGTTTTCGGATTTAATTTTACCTTTGCTGAATATTTAGCAGACACGTCATCTAAAATATAACTAAAAACATCCCACTTGTCGTTACCATACAAAGAGCATAATTAAGTATATGATTTCAGTTAATAGACAATGCCTAATAGTTGAAGTAGTCAAAATTAGCATTTTTAAGGTCATAGATGTACACTGGTTTAGTGGCTGCCGGAGGATTTAAGAAACCTGGCAAGTGAAACATAATTGACGCATGACCTGAGAGGGATTCACCACTGCTTACATTTTACACATTTAAAGTTGTGAGTACAAGAACCAAACAGTTTTCGTTCCCTGAAGGAAAGGAAACCATTTGCTATAAACATAGTTCTTCTATACAATCTATAAAGCAAATATTGATGACACAGTTTAGCCAACAGTTGTCGTACCAATTGATGTCTCGCAAATTGAAGTCTGTATGCTTAATATCCTCCTGTAAGAAAAATGCTACCCGCCCCCCCCTCTGCTGTGTGTTCTATACTTGCGGTAGGCAACATAGTTACCGCTATCAATTAATGAAGTAGGTATATCGTTGATAAGCTAGATTTCACAAATGGCAATAGCATAAAAAATGTTCGGTATGTAAAATTGCCTTCACGTCGAAAAATTTATTTACCGCTATCAATTGATGAAGTAGGTAAATCATTACTAAGCTAGATTTCACAAATGGCAATAGCATAAAAAACGTTCGGTATGTAAAATTGCCTTCACGTCGAAAAATTTATTCACCGCTATCAATTAATGAAGTAGGTAAATCATTACTAAGCTAGATTTCACAAATGGCAATAGCATAAAAAACGTTCAAATTCTTAGTAAATTTTTTATTATAAGTTGTTTAGTTTATAGGTATGTAAAATTGCCTTCACGTCGAAAAATTTATTCACCGCTATCAATTAATGAAGTAGGTAAATCATTACTAAGCTAGATTTCACAAATGGCAATAGCATAAAAAACGTTCGGTATGTAAAATTGCCTTCACGTCGAAAAATTTATTCACCGCTATCAATTAATGAAGTAGGTAAATCATTACTAAGCTAGATTTCACAAATGGCAATAGCATAAAAAACGTTCGGTATGTAAAATTGCCTTCACGTCGAAAAATTTATTCACCGCTATCAATTAATGAAGTAGGTAAATCATTACTAAGCTAGATTTCACAAATGGCAATAGCATAAAAAACGTTGGGTATGTAAAATTGCCTTCACGTCGAAAAATTTATTCACCGCTATCAATTAATGAAGTAGGTAAATCATTACTAAGCTAGATTTCACAAATGGCAATAGCATAAAAAACGTTCGGTATGTAAAATTGCCTTCACGTCGAAAATTTTTCACCGATCATTGTGAGAGGTTATCGTTGCAGAGATTTCACCAATGGCAAAGCATAGAAAACGTCGGAAAAAGCCTCAAAATTTATTCACCGAACTTCATGAATTGAAAACTTACACTTAACAAGGTCACTTTGACAGTGCGTTTGTGTATCTACTCCCGTTTTTAGTTTGCCTGAATATTTATGGTATTGCCACTTTTAGTTACTAAATATTCATCGTCAGAATGTTTGCCGTTAATCATGCGAACCATTCTCCGAAGCATAATTTTTTGAAAACCACTAGTCGCTTGTTTACAACTACGTAGCGATCACGGTTACCATGTTTGACATACAATTATTCGGTATTCAGTTGTTTGGCTTTCTTTCGTAATGCTGTGAATTGTTTACGATCTTCGTCGGACATTTACAATTGCGCATAAACCACCTTGACAGCAGTCATATCACGTAACGTTTGGCATATTGTGAAAACGATCTAGCGATGCCTAGTGATCGTAGAAAAACCTTGAGATATGTGTAATCCTATATATAATCCTCAATAACCAGCGTGCGAAGATTCTATGTCATCTAGTCCCAGTTTGTCATATTTAGGCATATAACACGTATATTTATTGGTAAACTAATATGCCTCAATGGTTGCTGATAGACTTCAGAGCTGGCAGTCACCCAGCACTAAATATAGCGCAGCTTTCGTATAGTTAGCCTAACGTAGCGGTAAGATTCTCCACTCTCTATTGTTCGCCGTGTATAAGTTTCAGATACAAATCGATTTTAGAACAAATCCTGAAGAAGCATTTACGAATATTAAATTCTTATCGTAGGACAAGAACCTTCGCGGTGAAGGCCGGCCGCCCGGCCGCCCCCCCCCCAAAACTAGCCACGAGACAATGTTTGTGTATGAATGAAATTCCTTTGTGCCCAAAATTTACAATTTTGTAACATACTATCGAAACGCGTACATGAAAAATACCACGTTTTTATGTTATTTTAATCGAGGAATAGTTTAAACATTGATTAACCCTCTCATTAAGGCGTATTTGGTATATATAATGTGGAACAAATTTTTTCCTTAATGACTGCTGAATTGAACCTGAATCGTTTGGCAGCCAGTTTCGTACACAGCCAAGCAACCAACATTATGAAATTGCCTCGGATCGGCTCTTATTATCCGTAACGTCAGCAATTATATATAGTTCATTTATTTGCTTATGGTCTTTCCAATACTACAAATGCTATTGTACAATAGAAGTTTAATACCGACGCCGCGCAAAGTAGGACACGGTTCATTAAAAGACAGTCCGAGCCAAATCTGTTTACGTTGAGATCTCAGCAGAGATGTCCATGGCTCAGCAAGACCCCATATGAACCAGTGTTTAAATTCAGGCTTTGTGTCTCCTGACTGAAACGCAATTTTGTTTTTTTGTATGAATTAACAATATTTAGGGCACTTATATCACCTGCATGTGCTTTCATATTGATTGATCATGTGCATTGTGTGCTCATGGCCGAGGTCTCAAGGGGTGCGTGTTTTAGGGGAGGGAGGCCTTTGGCACCCTAGGGGTATGAGCCACCTGGCGTAGGGCGTAGAAAAGTGCGGCGCGTTAGGGACCTTTTGTTTTGTTCGCCTGCGGCGTCGCTGGTACGTTGGGATTTGGTCGACCTTCACTCTGAAGGGGGTCTGAGCCTCAGGCCCTCCCCCGTTACAAACAAAACAAACACCATCACAACTTTACCACCCACTTTTACACACACACACTCCTCACACCAACACCAACACACCCAACAAACAACCTACTACCACTTCATACACCCACCATTTCACCTCCACCCAAACAACCTAACTCCTCCACCTCAATCACCCATAACCCTACCATTTACAACACAAACCATAAACCAACCTCATCACAAACTCAAACACAAACAAAACCAACCCACAAACCAACACACCCAAACCCACATTCAAAACCAACCCACAAAACCAACACACCCCTCCCACATCAAACCAACCCACAAAAACCAACACACCCAACCCCACATCAAACTACCACAAAAACCAACACACCAAACCCACATCAAACCAACCCACAAAAACCAACACACCAAACCACCAACCCCACACAAACCACCACAAACAAACCAACACAACCCACCCACACAAACCACCCACAAAACCAACACACCTACCCCACACAAACCACCCACAAAACCAACACACCCCACACAAACCACCACAAAACCAACACACCAACCCCACACAAACCCCACAAAACCCACACCAACCAACCCCACAAACCCACCCCCCCCCCCACCCCCCCAACAACCCCCCAACCAACCCCCCCACACCAACAACCCACCCCCCACCCACACCAACCACCCCACCCAACCACCCCACCCCCCCCAACCACCCCACACCACCCCCCCCCCCCCCCCCCCCCCCCCCCCCCCCCCCCCCCCCAGCTAACCCGTAACTCGTGCCCCCTATGAGCATATGCGTACATAGCTTATAAGACGCTTAGTTTGTGAGACATCCAAAAAGACGTAATACTATATATGCTATAATACAGCTAAACACTCCTATTTGCAGCTACCATTATTTCAGTTTTACTTTCATTTCTCTACTAAACACCCAACAATTATATTCAAAAACCTACATTTACCATACTATTTAAAATTTCTAACATAACACCCATATCCAATATATATATAAAAATTTTCACTTTCTTTTCCACCCATAAACAAAAAACCTAATTACAATCCTCTTCACTCATATAAATACAATAAATCTACCAATTTATTTCAACAAACAAAACAATAAAAAAAATATTAACTCATACTTCTCAAATAATAAAAAAACATCAAATATATAATAAATCAATACAAACAAAATAAAACAACACAATCATCTAATTTATAATCTACAAATAAAACAAACACAATAATTAAAACAAACAAATCATCTAAATTAATAAATTCTCACAATATCAAAACAAACAAAATTAAAAACAAACAAATTCCTCAACAAACTATATATCAAAACAAATTAAAATTAAAAACAAACAAATTCATTAATTTAGTAATCTCACAATATCATAAACAAACAAAATTAATAAACAAACAAATTCCTCTAATTTAGTAATCTCACAATATCATAAACAAATTACAAATTAAAAACAAACAAATATTAATTTATAATCTACAATATATAAACAATACACAAATTAAAAACAAACAAATTCATCTTTATTTATTTAAATCTCAATATTTAAAACAATACACAATAATTAAAAACAAACAAATTCATTAATTTAATTAATTTCTCACAATATCAAAACAATACACAAATTAAAAACAAACAAATTCATTAATTTATAAATCTCACAATATCAAAACAATACACAAATTAAAAACAAACAAATCATTAATTTACTAAATCTTAAATATCTTAAACAATACACAAATAATAACAAACAAATCATTAATTAATAAATCTCAATTTATTATTTATATTCACAATTATTTATTATTTTCACAATTAATAAATATTAAACATATAACCTCATAACTATTTATATAATAATATTTTTTCTAAATCTAATAACTAATACATAAACAACAACAACATATAAACTCATTCTTATTATAAAAATATATATATCATTATTCTATTTTCAATATACAATCTATAAGACGTGATCTAACGATCAACAAATGAGACCGAAATGGAAAATTGCGAAGTGAACTGAATGATTGTAGAGCAAACGGTGATATGTACGTTGAGGCCGTATCATTTCAGGAAACTATATACGTTCAAGCGCCACTATATAATATTTACATTTCACTTAGGTTTGCGTTAAACACTCCTAATTTGCAGCTACCATTGATTTCAGTTTTAAGCTTTCATTTCTCGTAGCTAAACACGGCCGAAGCAATTATATTGCAAAAACCTGTACATTTTACCAATTACTATTTAAAGATTTTAACAATTTAATTGCACCCGATGATCCAAATTGATATATATAATTAAATTTTCAGCTTTTCTGTTTTCCAGCGGCCATGATTAACATAATTAAAGCGTCTGAAATGTTAGCGAATTTCGCTGCTGTTGCAGCTTCATATCGAAAAGAATTGGTACCCAAATTTGATAATCCCTACCATATTTTAGTTGTTCAAGCAAGGCAAATAACCGATGAATAAGATAAAAGATTGGTTATTAACTCATACTGTCTCAAATGCAAATCAAAATGTAAAACGTATGCAGAAGCTGAGCTTGACAATTTGAAATGCGAGTAGTTACCAGATACCGTCACAGTAATGTAAAGTAACCAGACACAAATTCGATTGCGGTAATCTTAGTTAAAGCTCCTGGACAATATTGGCAGTAGTAACCAGATACCGTCACAATAATGTAAAGTAACCAGACACAAATTCGATTGCGGTAATCTAAGTTAAATCTCCTGCACAATATTGGCAGTAGTAACCAGATACCGTCACAGTAATGTAAAGTAACCAGACACAAATTCGCTTGCGGTAATCTTAGTTAAAGCTCCTGCACAATATTGGCAGTAGTAACCAGATACTGTCACAGTAATGTAAAGTAACCAGACACAAATTCGATTGCGGTAATCTTAGTTAAAGCTCCTGCACAATATTGGCAGTAGTAACCAGATACCGTCACAGTAATGTAAAGTAACCAGACACAAATTCGCTTGCGGTAATCTTAGTTAAAGCTCCTGCACAATATTGGCAGTAGTAACCAGATACTGTCACAGTAATGTAAAGTAACCAGACACAAACTCGATTGCGGTAATCTTAGTTAAAGCTCCTGGACAATATTGGCAGTAGTAACCAGATACCGTCACAGTAATGTAAAGTAACCAGACACAAATTCGACTGCGTTTATCTTAGTTAAAGCTCCTGCACAATATTGGCAGTAGTAACCAGATACCGTCACAATAATGTAAAGTAACCAGACACAAATTCGATTGCGGTAATCTAAGTTAAATCTCCTGCACAATATTGGCAGTAGTAACCAGATACCGTCACAGTAATGTAAAGTAACCAGACACAAATTCGATTGCGGTAATCTTAGTTAAAGCTCCTGCACAATATTGGCAGTAGTAACCAGATACCGTCACAGTAATGTAAAGTAACCAGACACAAATTCGATTGCGGTAATCTTAGTTAAAGCTCCTGTAGAATATTGGCTGTAGTAACCAGATACCGTCACAGTAATGTGAAGTAACCAGACACAAATTCGATTGCGGTAATCTAAGTTAAAGCTCTTGCGCAATGTTGATTAGTGTTTGGATTGGCGAATCCTCACAGCGACTTATTCATTATTTTCAGCAAATTTTAAGTATGCCAGGTAACAGTGTTTAGCAATTCCTCGCTAGAAATTACTTGTAAAGAAGAACCCGACCATCCGTTGTGGACGACAGACAAAAATAATCCGAACCTCACCAATTTTCCAAGAAATTCGTGTCATAATTGAGGTTGTTACGCGCATAAACTGTCCAATTTATTAAGTAAGATAAATAGGACCACAACGACGCTGGAGCTAACGAAACAAATTCCAACTCGAACGGTTGCAAAGCCACTCACATGTCGACAGAATCTGTTTGCCAAACCGTCTCTTGGAAAATTTTCTGAAAAACGCAATAATTAAACAGTAATAAGCTGTTAAATTATTAGAAAGCCATGGAATTTGGGATCGTAAGCTACACGTATTAAGCAAAAAAGTTAACGTCCGTTTATGAGAAATGTATTGCTGAATAAAATTTGATTAAGATCAATTCGTAACAGGAACGAACAATATGCAAATCAAGTCGTAGTTGCCACTTAAGGTTTTATTAACGCTTTCGAATGGTTCGCATTAAATACGCTTATAAGTGGCAGCTAACGTAAATTCTGAAAATAAACAAAGATGCACACGAAGCTTTTGTCATTTTTCACTTTGATCCACAACGCACAGAGAGGCTAATTCGGTTCTATCCACACCAGGGTTGTCTTTTTGCCAGGCAACAAAAATCGTTCTGCTTTTTCAAAAAACAAACTTTGCACACAGACATTAATAATCAATTCTTCCAGAGCAAACACCAATGGAGAAATGACGCAGAAGGCCACTAAAGCTCAAACCATATCGTCTGCGAACCGCACTCTACGAAGTGCCGTAACGTCGGCATCACTAAGCTTATCGGTGGATCCGCCCAAGCAATTTCTGGATACCATGCTGAATTAAACCCATTAACTTTAGTTCTGTTTGAACACCAAATTTTTGAATGAAAACGCAGATATTTTGTGTTCGCATGGCTTGCTTAAACACAAAAAAGTCCTTTGGTGATAACCCAATCATCCTAGTCTCGTACCCGACTCAGTAAATTACCCAACTGATTTTTAGACTCCTAGGGCGCTAACATCTATGCGAAATTTCGTGGCAGAGCTTCGTCTCAGAGTTGGTCAATGAAACATACTTGAACCATCGTCAAAAAAATATAAAACATTTACTACCTTCTGGACGCCATTTCCGAACCAAGGGCCGTAACAGTTTGGTAAAAATAAAAGGGCCTACTAATTCTCCCAAAAAATAAAACATTTATATACGTAAAAACGGTCTCGCAACTTGTAACCTAATAATTGCTAAGATCGTAAAACTATGGATAATTGATGGTAACCTGATTTAGGGTCAATCTTAGGCAGTTTGGCTCGAAATAATTTAGCGCAATTCGAATGTAAGCCAGCTTAAATTTGAACCGTTTAATACTAAAACCGTTTAGATAAGAGCAAATCAAAATAATATTCTGAGTAATTGACAACGGATTTACACTGGTAAGATGGTAGTCGACTTGCGGAATAACGCGCTTGTAGAGAAGTCCTACGATTTCCCTATCAGTGGTACTATCTTAAGTAAACATTGTACGACTTTAACGAAATGTTAAAAATCCGAATTGATAAAAAATGTTTATTACTGAGAGAATTCAAAAATCTATTTTGGAAACGCATATTATATTAGCAAAAAAGACAGCTTGCCATGCATCTTTATTTCGTACGAACATTTATAATTCATAACAAAAGTGGCCCTCAAACGTTTTTGAAACGGCTCTATACATCTGCCAAGTTTTCTGTGAAAATGATTAAGAAAAAATATTTTGTTTATCAGTTATGGATCATGCGTTCCAGGATCTAAATTATGAAGAAACAAAATTTATTGTACACCACTGCATCTGCATCATTTTTCGCATACAATTCCTCCTTCCACGGTCATTATACAAGTGTATAGTTTATTATATATTACTTTTCTCAGGACCTAATATACTTATACGACATCGATACTTTTGCGCAACTCAAAATTTCATTGTTTCTTATATATTACTTTTCTCAGGACCTAATATGCTTATACGACATCGATACTTTTGCGCAACTCAAAATTTCATTGTTTCTTATATATTACTTTTCTCAGGACCTAATATGCTTATACGACATCGATACTTTTGCGCAACTCAAAATTTCTATATTTCGGCAAGTCAATCCTTCCGGCTATTCGCTGTACGTCGTAATGTTCCAACGCTGCTCTGCATTTGCCACACAAACCTTCGCACTTCGTAACTAAAAAACGGCTTGGAGACTAATAGCAACGACTACTACATCCCAGGGCAATAGAGACGGCTTATAACCAAGCTATTTAGCGCAATTCTTCATTTAGGACCCACATTCGCCGGTGCAAAAGTATTTGAAAATTTCGGAAATATTTTGTGATAAGGCTTTTTAATGTTGACTTAATATTGTCCGTGCAAGTTGGCCACAGTTCCTTTCATGTCCCAGAACGACGACGTGTTTACCATTATTTGACAACCAAAGAAATTGAGGTACCTGCCCACAGCATCTGCGTCCCTCATCCATAACTGAATTCACAACAATCTTCCAAAATGAATCGTTCCATACGAGACTTAAAAGTCCCATAACAATATGACATCCCAGGTCAGAAGCAACATCATCCAAAATTTTAAAAAAGTTTCAGTCAATCACTAATCTGTAGAACTAAGAGATGAAGCCGAAGATTGCGTTTAACATAGCCTATTCATAATTGCCTTCTGTAGCTGAGAGCAAATTTTTTAATTATAAACCCAGTGTTTTTTGAAAAAATTAGATTTCTAACTAACTATAGCGGCGCGACATAAAAATAACAAACACGGTGTAATTTCGTAATTACAAATTGACTCCCCGTTAAACACAGGATGGACAAACCCCCTGCATTGGGACGACCTCAATGATCTCTCCCCACAAAATAATGGGAAAATTTATCCACTTAAAATTCAGAGGGTACAGAAGAATTTTCGTCCATGTAATGTAGGAGGACAGCGTGAAATACACCGCGACATACTTTTAGGTTGAATATAGTAAATCTGAAGTGTGTCATGCTCTTCACAACGAAGCATCATCCGCACTTGGTCAAACGTATGTCTTTGGCAAACATCTACATGTTTTGCGACGCAGCCGGACATTTTAGGGCTTGCAAAAACGACTTTTTAGGACTTTCTGTTCAAAGCAAAAACGACACATTCGTGCTCAAAGCTATGCACCTGGCTGGTTCAATATATGACTTATATTTTGAGATGAACTTTGTCATTGCGGCTTCCCGTTGAGAATTGAATTGCAATCAGGCAAGTTTTTCGCCAAATATAAAAGCCATTTTTTAATATAAAAACATCTGCAATAACAACACAAAGCGATATGTTTTGAAATCATATTTTGCGTGGCTCTAAGTTCGTAGATTTTCGGCGTAAATTGTAATATCTGCTATGATTATAGAAACTTGTAAAGGCTTGTACAGAAACCCTGTAAGCCCTTAGCTAAGCTTAAGGGTGATAATGGACTTGTATGTACTAAACCCATTTACTTGCGCATTAAGCGTTTCTTAGTTCTGTTAATGGTCTATACGGAGTGGAGGTGTGCGCATGTAAAAATTTTGGAGCCCGCGGTTATCCGTGAAAATGGAGGCTTGTTCGTACCCGTGGTACAGAGATTTTTTCGGTCCCTCGAAGCCCGCAAATTTTTGAGCAATATTGATGCTTTTGTAAGTTCAATACTATTAACTTTAAATTATTCTTCTGCATTTACCTTTGTAATAGTTACTTCTTCTTACTTCTTTTGCCACGGCCATTCGCCTCCTAGGCTACACGATGTAGAAGTTAGCCCACTTTCATTGCCTACCCTCTACAGATCAACCAGTGAACTTATAAAAGAAAGAATTTCGATTACGGATATAGTGAAGTTGGTCAGATTTTCGTCTCACGACGTTTGCTGTAGCATCGGTTCCACACATCGCTTAGTTTGACAAATACTCCCGCACACAGCATTTTAGGATACCGCCCACTAAACGACATTAATTACACAGTCTTCTAAACAACGCTCGGTAAAGGAACAAGTTTGTCATTTATATTACAGCGCTCACTACCCAATAAAAGCATCCATGAAGCGGCCACTGAACAAAATCACGTAGTTATTTTAATACTAGGTGCTAAAAAGAATCACAAAGTTTTCATAACATTGCTCACTAACCTGGACCTTATATGTCTTTTTGAAGGTACTAAGTATACGTAGCCTCCTAATTATATCTACAATAAGGCTTGCTGAACATGTAGGATTTTGAGCGTTACTGGTACCCATTACCCGCGGCTATACCCACTGCCCTCGGGTACCCGCAACCCGCGGGGTCCAAATTTGACCTCATACACGGCACGCCCCACAGGTACCCACTTGTACCCGTGCATAGCTCTGCTATGACGTTATGCGTACAGGCTTTACTTAGGCTGCTTTATGAATTGGCAAACTTTTTCATGAATACTTCTTGACACCGGGACACAAAGAATAGATAGATGTTCTGTTTTGAAATGTCAATTACATATTGTATACATAATCGACATGCAACTTAATACATAATATGCTGCAATAACCACAGCACACTTATGTTGCTTAGATGCTTGCAGGTATTTGTATTCAAATAACTTCTGTCATCTGTCATTAGATACTGGTATCTCTGCAATATTCTCCGTTACGCCTGCTATTCGTACAAATTAAATAATATTCCTGACCCTAAATCTGATCAGTACACAAATGCGCAGTCACAGGATTAAAAACGCACAGTTATACAAAAATGTAGGGTAAACATATGACTTATCAGCACAGCATAGAAGTATATATATACAGCAAATCTGTGATCTGAAAGCATTGCCTTCAAATTCTGTTAATGTGTTAAGCATTGTATCATGTTTCGAAATTCATTTTCAAACAAACAAACAAACAAACAAACAAACAAACAAACAAACAAACAAACAGTCTTTGTAACGGGAGGATAGAAGATGAAAATCTCCCAAATTATGTGCCTGTCTATCTAAAATTCGTAACCCTTTATGCTGCAGTATGAAGGATCGACATTTTAACATACAAGTACACGATTGATAAAGCGGCCCATGTCACCTTTAGGGGCCGGACGTTATAACGTTAGAAAAAATAACAGCTTAGAGCGGGGGGATAGGGGGCGGCATCTCCCCGACTTAGGCTTAGTACGTGGCTGCTACAGAAACCTTAGCTTACGCTAAGACTAAGGCTTTGGCTTAGTATATCGAGAACGGCATAGCATGCATTTCATTTCCGCCCCTAAATGTTACATTGGCCGATAAAGCAAAGATAAACAAATTTTGGCATATCATTGACTTTTGATATTATACTAACACATATATACTTATATTTTCTTGCATACAGTTCCAGCAAGAAAACCCTCTAACCGTACCCATTTTACAGGTTGGTACCCTGCAGCAACGTGGCCCAAAATTGCCCAACAACATTTTGCGAAGGTTTATATGGTAGAGTGCAGTAATGATTACAGGCGGTGTATATAGATCTCTATTAATAGCTGAATGCTACTCTTTGATCAAAGAAAACATTTAGACCAAACATAAAGATACTGTTGCCTGAAAAAATGTTTGTTCTATTAGAACTACTATATATATAATGTACGCTTTTAGATACACTACTTTCCAGTATTAATTTAACAAATGTATCCTTAACGAAGGCGAAAGTTTATTTCACTCGTTTCAATTTTTCAATCAAGCAAATAATACGCAGTTCATTTAATAGGCGGCCGCAGCGTGCAAGTAGTTTAATCCTTCTTAGTATGACACAGACTCTTTTTTGTTTTGACACGTATCTCGGCATAAAATTCGTTTGCCGTTTACCCGGGTTTATTAAGCTAGCATGTAGTTCTAGTCCAACTGGATATATGGTGGATTTCGCCCCATGCTCCATCGTGACTTCTCTGCTGCGATGAAGAACTCCTATATCAATTTTGCTTTTCATCTATAGCCTAATTTATGTCCTCCTTGTAATTCTTCCAGTCCTGCCATCATACGTAGTTGATCTGGCTACTGGCATGATTAAACACCGCATATTCGATGGATTAGTCTAAAAGATAGGTGTAGCTTGTGAAGAGCACGTGCTGTATTTTGACAATCTCAATGTACGATGTTCCACAGGGGCGCATCATGCTAATCGAAAGCGGAGGGACGACTCAAAGTGAAAGACCTATAAGGGAAAATTGCCGGCGTCATAATAAAAAATGTCATTTTTGCCGACATGTGGGGGGGCGTTCCTTTCCCCTTCCTCTTGCTGCACCCTTGATGTACCACGATCAGATATAGAGCTAGATTTTGATCCATTCCATAATTTGGGCTGCTGACAACACGGTATTTAGCACGAGTAACCGCTACATTAATAATAACCTGATATTGCTTAAATCGATGGAATCACTATATCCTATCTAAACACAGTATATTTTAGTCTATGAAATGAAGACCAATATAGTGCATGCAGTTTTGTATTTACATTGCCCTCGAACGGTTTCCGGTTACACTCACCGGCTTTCGTGTCTCGTCATACTAAATAAACGAGAATATGCGTTTAGAATTATATGTGTAGTTATAGAAATTGTTC
Organism: Trileptium ribeirensis; assembly: GCA_030248225.1. Lineage (NCBI taxonomy): Eukaryota > Metazoa > Nematoda > Enoplea > Enoplida > Thoracostomopsidae > Trileptium > Trileptium ribeirensis. Next base: position 15,164 of record JASANE010028109.1, read on the forward strand.
ACAACAACTCTAATAAACTGGGCTTCATTTTCTGTATTGCTCCGAACGCTGTCATTTCATGTTTTGTTCATCGCGTTTTCTTCTTTTCACAAAAATACGTCCATGTTCCCACACTGCTTATTAATTGTTTTACCAAGAGCCGGTGATATTCAACGTTACTGAAGACTGGGGAGTGTGACAATCTTCAGACGTATATTGTTATCGGCCCCGGTATATTGTGTTCTATTTCGAGCTTATCTACCAGTAACATGGCAGACGGTACGAGTCATAAACAGGGCTTTACGCCACCGGGTCATTGACCATAATCTTAGTCTCCACCCTTACTAATTAACCACCTATTGCAGTGCCGCTAAATTTTGATCGAAAATTTCTTTACTTTCTCGACTGAAGGTACTAATTTACCGGATTGGGGTCAGTAAGTAATATGGGAGTAAGCTCTACTTAGGTTGAGTAATAAATTTGTTAACTTACTTAAAAATATAGCTTTTATGGCTAGTACTCAGGCCATGTATGAATGTCTGTATTAATACCCCAATAGGTGGTAGTATTACGGGCAAAATAAAAAAGAAATCTTTTTCAGAATTTCGGAATTTTGATTCATATTAAGCGTGATTGCAGTAGGGATTTTTAAAAATAGGTCTAAACTTAAAAACGGAAGCCATATCCTTTTGGAAAATATTTTATCTCAATGCCAATACGAGGAATTTTATGTAATTCGCTACGTGTTGACAAACAGAGCTCGAGCTATTACGTTCAAACAATTTTTTTATGTAAGTAGGATAACTTAGCAAAAAACCTTAGAAAGTTCAAAACCTCATTGAGACTTGATCAAAATTCGCTGAGGTTTTAAAAAAATTTTGTTCCCAAAGTTTGAGAAACGAATTTTATAAACCTTGGGAAGAAGCTAACCCATACATCGAATTTTAGATTTCTATTTAAAATCGGCGTATTGCAGAGATTTTTTACTATCAAAAACAGTAGTATTTCGTAATTGGATGCATGCACTAGTCCTTATTGTTATGAACAGAGAGAGGACTTGCTCTGGCTTAAGCTCAAGTTGCTCACGGAAGACCTTTCATGTCCCCTGCACTAGCCAGGTGATGAAAATCATACGTGTACCGGAGGTCACTCAACAGTGAGGATTCACTGTTGACCGCAGTTTCAATCAAAGCGGGGTGTGAGCAACAGGATCGGCTGGACATTTTTGAAAATTGTTTTTGTGCTTGTGCGGTACCATTCTCTAGGAAAAACATAACGCTCGATGTTCTGCTCGCGTGTTTTTAAATATGTGTTCTTTATACATATGACCGTTTGTGTACGGCTAGGCTATGGTTTAGTGGCCATCTGGCCGCGTGTATCCAGTGCATCCTGTGCTCAAAGGTAATAAAATGGGGATAGCAAACTCAACCTGAATAGTCTCGTGAGCGCTTCTCAACATGTGTTTAGCACAACAATATATTTTGCGGGTGGGCTCCGTACTCTTTACGGCCACCCATTCCGACTTCGTTTTTTTCCCGCATTGACATGTTTTGCCAAGGTTAGATCCCGTGTAAAAATACGTAAAATCGGACTTCACCCTGAACATACAGTTTTTATTTATGTCACATCACATTTATGTGTGCATTTTCGGTGTTACGTGTCTTTGGGCTACCGTGAAAAATATTCTAGCTCAAAAAGCTCAACTGAAGGAATGCAATGGCATTTTTTTATTTATGCTAAGGTATGAACCCAACGGTCCTGCTTCTCGTGCGCTCCTGGGTACCCTACGCCTACTCACAGGAACAATTTATGTCCCCGTGAGCCTTGTCTGTTGTTGCACCTTCAGTACATAAAAAGCACACGAGGGGAATTAATCCTCGTGTGCCTGTTCCACCAATATGGACACACAGGGGGCGTAATGCCTCTGTGTGCCGCTTACATGTATATAATGTGACACACAGGGGGGCAGTGTCACTGTGTGTTCTGTTTAGAAGAATCGCAGATGGTTTTATGTCTCTGCGAGTTCGCTGAGTTTCCTATGCCGCATAATAAAATAACAAATATCCAATAGAAACAGCACTTGCTGCAGCTAAAAAATAACAATAAAATTTTAAAAGTCAGGCTATTTTATATATGACAACTTGCATTTCAAAATAGAGGTGCCTAGTGATTTCGTGATTGTTTGTTCCTGTTTGGAGCAACTGTATCGCTCATTGTGTCGTGCTGGCAGCTAAGCTGAGTTTTCCAAGCAATAAAAAATGAAAATAAAAAATGTCTAAGTGGTTCGTTGTACAGTTTTATAAAAGATCTTTTTTCAGCAAACTACGAACAACAAACTGCAATAAAAGCATGCCGTAAACGGAAAGAAATCAACAATTGGGACTTTACAAAAATATATAGTACTAGGTCTAGGTTAATTGTTTGTTTGTCTATGTATTTAACACAATATTAGAATTTATGTATGAATTGTGTACGTAATATGTGTATTTATATCGTTGCCGTTGCCACATGCTGAGACAATACAAACGTGCACCCTCTTTAGTTTGACAAATGGGTGCAGCCGCTAAATTATCGATACAATAATAAAACCGACTGGATAGCTGCATGCATAGAAGATTGTTGGTTATCCAAGCAATACACTTTGGGAACGGTACTGCGATGGCTGCTGTTATTTGTATTTTGCATAATGACTATGTAAATATGTATTGGATGCAATCATGTTGTGATACAACGGAATTATTGGCCCAAATTATATAAATAATGATTTATCATTGGAAGTTGTGTTACAAAGGAAAACTATTTGAAAAGGCATCAACACCACATTGAAAAAATGTCCGGCGTGAAAAATTATAGCGAATTTGTTTTTTTTTTATTTTTATGTGAATGCCCAGTGAAACTTGATGCAATATATATAGCGATACATTAAATGGTTGAAGTTTGGGTAATTGAAATACACTGTGGTGTATTTAGGTTGCTATTAAAGCACAAATAATTATTCAAGTTCATAATTTTGAAAGTTTTTTCGTGCAGAATACGGATAATGTGAAGAAGTTAACCCACTAGCTAACCCTAACAATTTAGTTGCGTTCTCCCATCCTAAGCTTATCTACTACAGGCTTATTTCATAGAGCTGTGTTTAGAAAATGCACGTGGGAATTTGTAGTTTGAGGTTTGCGTCATCTATTTTTGTTTGTTATCCCATGTGTATGATGTACAATGAGCTTATGTGTTTTCATTCATATGTACATGTGCTACAATATAGTGTGTTGTGTGTGCATGTGTCTACCATTTTCCTCTATATTTATAAGGTTGTGTAGATGAGCTGATTGTTTACTGTACGCGTGTAAGATATTGTGAGTCGCAACTGTAAAATCTGTTATTTCTGATTGAAAATTTCTCAGTATGCTGAATTATAAAATAATAAAGTCTGTGTAAATCTCGCCACCTTGGTTAGGGGAGACGACTGGGTCAGAATGCGTTTTGACACCAAATGCGACAGGGCACTGTGTAGATTATTTATACCGGATTTGGACTCATTTGGACCATTTGTTAAGAAGATACGGACTTCATCCCCTCGGCGATTTCTGGCCATAACAGTTTTTTTTTTACTTTTTGGATATTATAGCTGTAAGAGAGGGCAAAACAACTTAAAATTTTACAATTTGTTAATTTGTTTTGAGTTAGGAATTCCGAGAATTTTATAAAAACGGGTTCTCTAAAACGCAAAAAATTAAAATTTATGTTAGGGTGTGGATTTCACATTTCTAAGAATTGGTCACCCGTTTGGCAGCAATTATATTATTAATTAACGGGCTAGAGAGATTCGAGAACCCGGCTTATCTTGAGTTCACTGAAATTGAGCTACATATTAAGCGTTTGCACAGTAGATCAGGGCCTCAGTCGGCCTCAGAAGCTGCGCAGTCAAGGTGAGTACGGTTCAGCCATTTATGTGTTTAATGTGGTTAGAATTTGTACTTTGGTGTAGTGTGTGAAATAAACTATCCGATATAAGTGGTGACACATTAAGTCCTTAGGAATAAGATCATAAAATAAATGGTCTGGTACTCGCATGAGTGTACCTACTGTTAGTTCGTGTGTAATTTACCGTGGGACTAAGCTCCTATAGGATAACGTAGAATACAACACTTTACTCTATAAACTTACTTGTATTTCGACAAGCGTTGAATAAACCGTTGCCGTCGCGATGACCCGAAATTGGATCGCTTGGTTTAGACTTGCGCTCGCTAAACAATCAGCCACGACAACGGTGTTGCTCGGATTCGTAAAGCTTCTCCCGAACACCAACACGCAGACAGACACACTCTATGGCACGAACAGAATTAACACACTACGCTGTACTGTAACTAAAGCAACTACATGAGATAATGGGTTAAGACGGTGCCTATAGTTATTCTACGTTGATATGTACCAACATATTTATTTCTGCTTTATCTGGAGAGATAAATGACAGTAGATCCAAGTAAGGATTAATGTTTGTTTTCAAAAATTTGTTCGGCCAAAATTTTAGTCATTTATAAGAAACTCTGGTCAAATTTAAGAATCGTTTGTCAAGTTTTGGCACTCTTCAGGTCTTTAAAAGCATGTATCACACGCTCGGCGGTAGATAAAATCATAAATGTTTTGTATTTGCATACTATGATGGGTTTACAACGTTTGTCTGGCATAATTATTATAATTTGGGAAGCGTCAAACGATAATACACGATGATAATAGTCACATATAAAAGT
>JASANE010028110.1:0-55525 GCA_030248225.1 Trileptium ribeirensis
GAATTTCCATTTCGAATGTGGATGAACAATTATTGGCCATCGGGAGGTATGAAACTCCACAAGGTCTAGTGAAAGTCACGTTTATTAATCGCAGAGTTATCGCGAAGCAATTTGCAGGGATCCTTAAGGCTGCTCGCAAAGCAAGCGAATAACAATCAAACAGCACTAGCCGTATTTAGATAGTACATACAACACAATCAAATACTATTGTCGAACAGTTAAAATTAAATACGAGCACAAACTATGATTGGGCAAACGAAAATCAAGCAAACCAAACAATATATGTTTTATAACACCATCAAACATTCGCTATCAATTATATACTAAGCAATAAATGCTATCCCATTCAAAGAAGGACACAGACCAGTGCAATGTTAAAACATTAATATGAATTCAATGTGGTGTAGACAGTTTGTATGAACATGAGTGCCTATTCCTACGTTACACTTGTTTCCACTTTCGCCTGCAGAATTTCAAGTAACAACAGTTTTTACTTTTAACAATGTCTGCATATATAAATGTACATTATAACATTACTATTTCATTTCCTTCAAATACAAAATAGTGCATACTTGCCAGAAAACGGGTTCGTCCTTCTCGATGCTTCTTCAAGAAATTGAAAATTTCGTTCGAAAGTCTATATTATTATGTATTATATGAAATCTGTGTGCACTTTTTCAAAATTTTTGCCAGAGATCAGCTATTGTTAACATTATCTGTTCGTTGGTTCGTTCGAAAATGAACATGTGTTTCTGGCGAGTACCATGCTCATGCACATCAATGCACAAACCTACAATGGCGGAAAATGTTTCCCAAAATTCAATGCTATAACTTTTTAATTTTAGGGAAAGGTTGACCAGTACAACCCATAGGTAGCAGACATCCATAGAACTAAAATTATTGTCTGTTCTAAAACAAGTCCATCCCAATACATACATTCTAAGACATTATTGCGTTATTTTACACACATATTATATTATTTTCTGATTAATTGCGCTAACAAATCGTTTAGAAATTATTGATCCGAAACATGGTTAACGCGTGTTTAATTGCAATTTAGTCGTATTATTTTCCAGGCGAAGTTCATTGACAAAAGAAACAATTATGTTGAGGAATAATTTTAAAATCTAGCGAAAAATTATTTGTTTGAATCATCATCGACGGAAACCACGTCTTCATTTTCAGCTATCGATTCATCAACAAATTGTTTGTTTAACTCTGATTGATAGCCAAACGATGAATCAGAATGCATCAGCTCGCGTAACGCAATTGTAGCATAGCTGGATTTTGACAACGTCATCTCGATGATCAATGCCAGATATTTACCGTCTATAAAATAAAAGTATATTGGAAAATTATTATGTTATGGCATTTGGCATACTACAATTTTGTATTAAAACAGTTATAGCCAGGTACAGTTACGGACAAAAATAAATAATTTTTAATAAATTAATAAAAAACAAATGCGAAACGCAAACGAACATTAGAACGTTTGTTTACAACCGAACGTTAACGTTAACAAAATTTTTCATTTTTAGAACGATTTTTTTATGTTAATAGTACACAAAATTTTTATATTCACAAGTGTGCATATAGCGTAATATCGAGGCAAGAGCACAAAGTTAAGAATTACACTGATTAATTTATTTGATTGCTGCTGACCTTGTTGCTCTCAAAATCTGCTCATAAATCAATTACCATTTCACGGTGAGCTCATGATCGAATGTATATCCTTTTTTCGGCAAACTACGTACCTACAATCGAGTTAGCGCCCTCCTTTCGTTCAAGTATATCTTTATCGGTAGGAAGTAAAGGAACGGTGGCTTCGTTATATCGAACGAACTTGTGTATAACATCCGCCGGCATCTCGAACCACTTTCGATATGCGCCTTTCAAAGCGTAATCCCTGAAAATAATGTTTAGTCTGTAAAATTTACATCAAATTAGCTATAAATAGTTTTCAGAGACAAATGCGTGACATCACGACATAAGAATAAGACAAACTGATTATTTTGCAAATTTTACAGTGCTCACTAAAAGATTGCTGCAGCTACAGACAATAACGGTCAGAAATAAAAAGAATTTTTTCGCGAGATTTTGTTGTATTTTATTTGTTGGAGAACTGTTTGCTGCTTTTTTATTTATGTATGTTGTAAGTAGATGGTCGATAGAGCTTCTTGTTTCAAAAAACTAGACAGCAATATTCCATTACAATAGACACAAATTCATTCCGTGTTTGCTTTAATCTAAATTGAAATAAGATTTTATACTTATCATCAAAATTAATTTTCTGGAAATAAAAATGTTTTCTTGTTTTAATTCGCCTGAAATAATCGCGAATTTGCAACGTTTAAGACATTTGCGTCGTGTAAGAATATGTGGTGTTAATCACACAAGTGGATCCAAATCACGTATATTTCTATGCAGGTGCAACGAAACTATTTCAGGTGACCTTAAGCATAAAACCATATTCAAATCATCAAGAAGATTTATGGTATTGAGACAACCTTTAATAGTAATTTTGCATATGTTATCTTAAAAATGCCAATTAATGTTCAGCGAAAAATTCATGTCACTTGTCAAAGTTTGTAGTTATGAAACAAACCAGTGAGCAACATAGAAAAGATGGGGTTGTACTGTTGGACTTGCTGAAATATCATAGAGGTGTGTTATGTGAATGGTAGATATTCGATCCATTGGCACCTGACATTGCCGTAAAATAGATCGCGCCAAGTGGTGAGAAGACTAAACGAATAATTTCATTCATCAATAGAACACGAATAATTACGGACAATCGAACCATTTAAACCTTATAAGTGAAAATATTTGCGCATACTTTGAAACGTTTTATTTTATGAATTTCAACTGTTTCAATGTTTCTTTAATCCTAAACTTAATTATTTTATTAGCAAGATTTGTAATGTACATAGTCAATGTTACTGTCAAACTACCATTAAATTTAAAAGATAATCGATTTATTAGAAGTTTTGTTTTTAAATTGCAATTAAGTTTTTCAGGTACTGAAAAATAATAACGTAGTCTTTAACATATTGTCTAACAGCACTACAGTCCTGGCCAGAAATAAGTGCAATCGAAAACGATCGAAATCGCAATCGATCGAAAATTCGTTTAATCGAAAAAAATCGAAATTTTAAAATTTTGAAATTTATCTAATTGCGCAAAAATCGAAAACGATCGAAATCGAAATCGATCGAAATTTCGTTTAATCGAAATCGATCGAAATTTCGATCGATTTCGATCGATTATTTTGCACTTATTTCTGGCCGTGACTGTAGGCTCCAACGCATACAGTACTCGCCAGAAATGACCTTCGCTTTCTCGAGATTCCTTGCGGTTCCCCGCGACTTGCCGAAAAAAATGTGCCGTAAAACTAAAATTTATCCATTTTAATAGTTTCGAAATCTCGAGCGAGCTACTAGCTCGCGAATGGCTCGAAATACGACAACCACTGTGCTTTACCTGTCTTGCCATATTGTTATGTATACTAAACATGACCAATGAAGTGTACGCTATGACGAGATTTTTCCGTTGTATACGATGATGAAAAACTCTATAACTGTTCAAAAACTTTCATCAGTTTACTAAAGTTCATTGGATGGGCTGTTACCTTGGTAGCATAACGTGGCCCGAAAATTCCAAACAAATCCACATAACTAAACATTACAAACCGCGACAATAGCTGTCACCTTTCGAGCGAACATTCCTGTTTCCAGCAGCAAACGACAATCGAACGAGCAGTTGTTACTACGATGAGGTAGAAAATCAAGGACTTAATTTGATTAAGCAAATCAACGACACTAGACATATCCCATTAGGAACCATGCTATGACTGACTGTTAGTTGAGATAGAAAAACTTGGGACAGTCACCTGAATTTGAGAATCATGTATCCTAACTTGTGTTAATACAAGTTGTTGGTAAATAGATTTGCACAAAATATATTGAGCTGTGTGAATACGCAATACGCACACTGTTCAGGATGTTATCTTTTGAAGCAGGATTCGCTACTGCCTGAAATGCTTACTTGACACGATGGTTGAGCTGTTCTACAGTAAGGTTGTCTTCCGAAAGCAGATGTGAATACAGCGCACCAACTAAAAATTAAATTACAGCAAATAAAATTAAAATCATAATACCTCTCAGATTTTATCAAACCCGTGTATCTTAAGTTAATTTCTAATAGACTATCCATTCGCGTTATAACTTATTGGTAATTTTGTGGAATAGTGCATTAGCGATGAAAATTATTGATAGCCGCCAATGAAAAATAATTCATTAAAATACATATTCCTAGCTACATAGCTAATAACATTAAGAACAAAACCTCATCTCTACAAAAGCGTTTATACCGATTCACAAATCATTAATCTGTGAGAGCTACACTGTAAAACAAAATTGCTATTTATTAGTGAAATGTAGTCACTGAAGCGGTATGCGAAGTACATGCCTCACAAAAACGACGGTGGTCGTTAGAATGAATAGTAACTCCAGCGAACATCGAACAGAAATACTAATTACTACCATCACTAGAACAGACGGAATTATTGTTTCAATTATTCGAACATGACTACAATCAATATGTATGATACGTATGATTACTGAACAGCGTTAAAAACAACGAGACACTAATTTAAAAGACACTTTTATATATTTTTCAACATTAAAACTCTCAAACAACATTCAAACTGCTATAGAACAGTCATCCAATATGGCCATAAATACGGAATATAAAGTATGACTTGTACAAAGCAACTTTGTAGCAGAAACTAATGTGCCCTAGTCGTGAACCAACATCGAGCACGAATCAAGCGAATTGCTGTAATGTTTGACGAGGACATTAAATTGATTAAGTAAAACAGTTCTTCAAAGAATTTCAAAACTCAAGACAAACACCATTTGCATTGAACAAGATCAATTAGGGACGGGTTACAAAAATTTTGGTATGCCACGAATACTATGATGTTTAATTATCAGCAAATTTCCAATAACATCTCGATAAAACAACCGTGGAGACTACTGCTACATACTTCTTTTGCGCTTCAGAGTTTACCCCGTAATACTAAAATGGGCACTACACAGCCCAGTGTTACTTCAGGTGGGAAAATTATGACAAAAATAATCGGCACTATAAAATACACAGTTCCTATATATTATGTGATTCTTGCTAAAATTATTGGATAAACTATTGAAATTCCACAGTGCTCAACATACGTTCATTGTCTGGATAGCTAACATCGTATCCAGGCAAAGGCATCACGATATCGTAAATGGATAAATTTTTAATACTGTTTTCGTCAAGGATCGTGACTTTGCTTTCATCTACAACAATATTAAAAATTCAGTTTACCTATACTATTTTATCACAATGAGATAAACTATCAATAATTATAAAACCAAACAAAAACGCAGCCCACATTTGAACGCCAGTCATATAAATTTCAAATTAAATCATTCTAATATCAAATGTTACCTAATGTTTCCGATAATGTAACGTCACAAAAGCATACTAAACCAAATTAATGTTTGTTAGTTATAACTAAAAAAATTAACACTTCGTGATAAGTATTAATCCAAGGCCATTCCCTATGTATGCTGCGCCATAAATACATGATTTTAACGGTTTCGGCCGAAATCTCAGGTCTGCGCAAAGAAAGAATATAAATGAATGTAGATTGATCCACTGGGTACTACCAATGGTGTTTCCACGAAAAATGACGTAAATTCATAGTGCATCATCCGACGTAACACACCACATAGCACAGGTCAATTAAAAGTCATTTATTAGACGAGCGATGACATTCACTTGGTTGAGATCCAGTTTTCGATTAGAAATAGTAAAAATACGAAAATTGAAAGCCAAAAATCTTATTAGCTATACGTTCTTAAACATTTTTGAGGCATAATCTTGCAATAACTTATAAAAAGGGGCTTGCGTCAAACCAGACCGATGAGCTGTGACTTGACTTTTTGAACAGAGTATTATTAAATTTTGCTTTATGATTCTCTTATTTTCTTATTTATTAGTAATTTTGCGTATTTTGTGTCTGCCACTTAAAATTTCTAATGGATGTGCAGCTTGCGATAACAAGCTTAAATTTACAATATATTTCCAAGAGCAATTTTTAATTCTAAAAAAATTTCCTGTGCACAACTTATTTGACATTTTTGATAACAAATGTCAATAAGGATGAAAAGCTACGGACAGAAATAAAAGCAGTTTGCGCAAAATTAGAGAACAATTAGCAAAAAAATTTGGCGTATAGTTCAAAAATAGCAACTGCACAGAAGGTAATATTTTTCGCGACTAATTCGCGAAGGAATTTTACTTTTATTACGTTTCGACTAAATTTTAGGACCGCAGTCTTTTACTTAGGCAATATCACGAAAGTTCTCTCACCATTTCTGAAAAATTCAACACAGGTGAGTTGCACTGCATTAGCTTCAACTGCAAACTAAAACCCTCACAGCTTTATAGTGCTTGCATCAGGAATGACAATATGTGACTAAAACAGTAATAATCATTGATCAATAGTTTCCATTCACTTAAGAATATTGCATTAATGCGCTGACATTTCTAAAGGGCTCGGAGTAAAATATTTAAAAGCAACGGTCCATAAGTTTTTGAGAGCTCTGAATGTGACATTGCTCTACGTCATAGAGACAATGCGTTTTTGCCATCAATAGTATATATACCGCACGTCTTTAACGGTATAACACATTGAATTTCGTAATTCATACCAGTAATGGCATGGTATCATAAAATGAATGTGACATTCGAAAACATCTCAGTAATGCTATTAGCTGCAACGAAAATACAGTAAAGCAGCGCCGATAAATGTAGTGGAGTAGCTTACCATCGCAAGAAATCGATAAATCGCCTTTTAACACTTGAAGTTTGTGTGTTCGAACACGCTCTGCCACGACCTTGTTCCAAATATAGCTTTGGTAAGCATGAACGTATAGAAGTCTCGTATTACGAGGTATCTGAAACACTGCAATAGCAGCGAAACACGGGAAGAATTTCCACCCATCTAAACGTAATTTATATTCATTTATAATTTCTTTATACAATCTCAGGCAAGGCAGTAGCAAACATTAAAGTAGTTGTGACTTCGGAACCGAGAAAATTTAGACCGTTAAATCTCTTAGTTTATCAGCGATAACTATATAATCTAATAGCTCAATAAAAGCAGTGTGTAAAATTGACAATGGGCAAAACTATGAAAAAAAATTTTCGGAATGTTTTTAAATATTTAACTTAATATTTCTGTTACATGGCTAATTTTTGAACTTTCGGATTTATATTTATAGAATTTTAAATTTTCAAAATCTAGGCATACTGTTGCGGATAGAAATATGAAGTTCGTCGCAAAAAAGCAAGAACATTTCGCGGTAGGAATTGATCCGTTGCTAATTTTTCGTGAACGAAGCGAAAAATTCGCGAAAGAAATGCTTATATTTTTGTCAGAAATATTTGTGTACATTTGTACGTAACTGAGAAATCATCTCCAGTGGCGTTTTAATTTAAAACAAATGCTTACAAATCGCAAGGCGTTAACCAAGTCAGCGCTGCTATGCTTTCTGATTCCGCATAGAAGTTGGCCTTCAATGGAGCTTCTTCTTAAGCGCGGAGATAAAACTTCTAGTGCTTTTTCAGCGTTTTTCGATTCCTGCCAAACCGTACAGGCATTCGCTACATCTATAACAATACATGAATATGTACTTACAATACTTCAATATGTACATTACAAATGGCTGGCTCGTTTCGAATGGACCAACATGCAAAAGTAATTGAGTCAAATATGATTATTCGCTAACAAGAGTGTCGAATAAACATTAAACAGTTATCCAACAAATTCAAAAAACCGCGAAAAAGTTTTTAAATATCGAAGAAAATTGAAATTGTCCGAGCGAACGTCGACCAAAAAATTTCTGACGAGTACTAATAGTTCTTACTAGATATGGAAAACGTCATAAACATTTTATCGACTACAATAAATGATTGGGAGCATACCTGTGCTGACCACCGGCGGATATAGCTCGCCGGAAAGGGGGCCCACTAAAATAGATCAATTGTCAACCACACTTAGGCAATGTTCATTCCATTATTTGGAGCCAAGAGGATGAAATTTTGGTGTTTGCGTTAACGCTCAATCATTGGAAATATGTGCATTTAAAAATCAATAATGAAATATACCCTTCACTCAGTCACAGTGCTCATTGGAAATATGTGCATATTTAAAAATTAATAATGAAATTTACCCTTCATTCATTTAGGTATATGTATATCCTCAAAATATCTACATAACAGGATAACAAGAGTCAATTTTGTCAATATTTAACAGTTTGTACATTTTGGCAGTAGTGAGATAAGTCGTCAGTCCAATGCGTGGGCACCCAAAATTTTTTTAAACTTTTTCCCAAAGGTGGGCTCTGCACCTATGTCCGCCATTTGACGGAATACGTAAAACTGGTTATGCAATTTGATTGACGTTTTGGGAACCGATACTTTCATTACAATATAACTAATTATAGCTGGAATTATTACAAGTCTTTGCCTTACAGTAAAGCATACACACGCACCTATCACTTAAAAGGAATTTACTAGTTAAATGGTTGGCACAAACCGACAAGAAAACGAGGCCCCCAGTTAAATCTCAGACCTTAGTAATAGATAATAATTTATTATTCAGTTAAATTTATAAATAGACGTCAGTGGCAATTGAAATAGATCACTCTTGCACCCAAACTGCGAAATTAGTTTCCTTAAGTTCACCCGAATTTCATTCAATACAGCAATTATACGAAATAAACAATAATTACAGCAAACCAAGCCACATCAGCTGTAGTAGTTGTGTAGCTCTTCGGCCAATATGACATTTCAGTGATACAGAAATTATTAATCCATAATGTATCAGTACAAAAAGTTTAGTTTTTTCTGATTAAAATGTACATACCAGTACATACGGTAAATACCAACATGGCGGATCAGATTTGTTATTGTTACCGGGTTATCGATATATATATAATATTTTAATATTTCTCCAAGGTTCAGAAACTGTTTTTTCTCCGACAAGAATTTTCATGGTGATTATTAAACAGTATAAACAAATGAACGAATATCTAGAGCAATCTGTTTAAATTTACTAAAACAGGTCAAGATCCCAGAAAACTGAAATTACTATAAGATCACAGAAAACTGCGTCAAAGGTGCAACTAATATCTGAGAACTCAATAAATTGCGTGTATAAATTCAATAGTTGCGATAAGCTTCTCTGTTACTCAATAGAATCTACTAAAACAAGTTCGTTTAATTCAACTTTATGCAAAGCGAAAATACACGAAATTATTAGTTAATTATTATCATCAATATATCGTCGGAGTAGTGGCAAAACATGACTTGTTACATTTTTTTGGTTTTGAGTTAATATACGCAGCGTGTAGTACGTAGGGCGGCGCGCATGTGTAACAAAAGATTACACGTGTACCTTTATTAACAATGGAACTATTTAAATTTAACATAATATGACTTGTGCTAGATACACAAAGCAAACAGTAACAGAAAATGACAAGTGCTAAACATTTCACATGTCATATTCTGTCGCGATCTTAGAACGGCAAAGTTGTACTTCTCCTTCTGCAAAAAAATGACATGTGGCGCATATTTGACTTGTCATTTCTTTTTACAACCTAAACTTAAACAATGTTCTGTAATTTTACTGTAACATGTCAACTTCGGCTTCTAACAAAAACTGCCAGCTACAGATTGACCGCCGCAATGGTGTTAGTTGAACTAATCTACTACCTGCACGGGATACATAATGATTAATGGTTGATTCTTAGAACTCTGAAGCACATTAGCGCCACCTCAACAGGGAAAATTTGTACGCTCACGCACGTGACGATTCCCGATTTCAATGTAAAGTGAATATGTACCACAAACACACATCGGTTTACAGTATCTAATAGATTCCGTTCCGGTTCCGGTATGGTTTTTGCGCTTTGCCGGAACTGCAACCGGAACACGATTTTTGCCGGAACCGGAACCGGAATTCCGGTTACTCCCTGGTATCTATGTATTTTATAGTAAAAATTAATCGGTTTTTGCGAACAAAGTTTTTAGTTTCAGACGTTTTAGAACTTTAGTAGTAATAATAACTATAACAGTAATAATAAACAATAATTACAATGTTTGCTATTAATGATATTGTGTGGGTTCAGTGTAGTAAAAATCGTTTCTGGCCAAGCCAAATTGCTGATTCAAACGGCTATAATGGAATTTTAAGAAAAAATTACTTATTTGTGTATTATTTCGGATCAGATAACTATGGTCCTGTCAGTATAAACAATATAGTAGCCTTCTCTAATCTTTCAATAGAATTCGCTTTGACAAACCCGGGTGTGCGTTTTAAACATGCTCTACAGCATCTTAAAGAATATGCAAACGATAATAGTATCCAAGAAGTAGTAGATATATTGTCAAACATGGTACCGAATCTTAATACCGATAATATTAACAGTAGTGAAAACAACAGTAATACAGGCAATGATAGTGACGGTTGTGAACACAGTGAGAATGGCAGTAAAAGTTGCCATAATAATAGCGGTAATCACAATAACGATAGCGACAAAAGTGGGGACAGTGATTTTGAACGAGATCGGGCAACTGTTCGCTTTCATGTACCAGCTGTGTTGAGAATGAACGCTGACAACGACGACAAAGTGGACGACGACGACGAGGAGGTAGACGACGTTACTGACAAAGACTACGATCACGACGTTGATGAAATAGATAGCGGTGACGATAGTGATGCTATTGACGACCCTGACGATGCTTGCCATAATTTAAACGAAGATAACGGTTAGTTCGGGTTGGCTTGACTAGCACAAAACACAAACATAGTGTTTCTAAAACATATGCCATTTCTAAAACAAATTAAACTGCAGCAATGTGTTAATAACCCTTGATTATGAGCGGTTACCTTAATATACAGCAGTTTCAAGTCATTGTTATCACTTTAAAGTTAAAAACTTTTTTTAATTTTTCTCAAAACCGAATTTTGCTACATGTCATGTTATGTAACTACCCCGTCGATATTAATTATTATTATTTAACTTGAACGATTAACGATAAATTCCATCTAATCGAACGTAAATCTTCCCAAATAAACAATATTGAATTTACACGTTTAAATACAGTACCCGCCAGAAATGACCGCTTCTGCTCAATTTAAAAAGCAGCTCGAAAAATTTTATATATAGCGCTGGTCGCTCTATGTTTGATCGCTAATCGCTCGCTCGAAAAGCGACAGCCATTGTGGTGCGTACTGCCTTTACCGTTATCTTGGTTTGGCGATAAAATTAAATTGACAGCTTCAAGCCATTGTGACGCCAGAATCGCCCTTAAACAACAACTGGGATGGGTATGCAATGTTCTCCAAAAGCAAATATGGTTGGTTATATTCAAATAAAATGCGTATACGTAGAATAAAATGTATTATACTACAAAAACCTGAATGGTTTACAAGATAGAAGGAACTGAAACACATGTATAAAATAAGTAGAACAAAATACCAAAAGAAATTTTAATCACTATAGCCGTTTCGCTGAGACAGCTGGGTACAATAACCTAAAGTAAGAGTAGTAGACTACTGTGCACCAGTAGCAACAGTCTAAAGCGCCTCGCAAACTAGAATTCGGAAGACTACTCATAACTTACTATAAAATATGTATTACACAAGTTGGACCATGTAATGAATTGGGGGCTACGGCCAAAGTCGATGTCCTACCTCTATACTGCGGTAGTGCTTCCATCCCTAACTTATGGCTGTGCTATGTGGTGGCACAGAAGCAAATTGAAAACTTATTTGGGAAAATTTCTGAAGGTTCATAGTCTGGCCTGTCGTATGATCACAGGTTCACTTCGTTCTGCTCCTCTGGAGGGTCTAGAGGCCATTATGGGAATTAGACCTATTGATCTCGTTATTGATCAACTGGCAGTTGAAAGCTACTACCACCTGAGAACCACTGGGCTATGGCTTGCTCAGTGCTAGGGTAGTGGATATTATAGGTTGCAAGGATTTGCCCGAGGCATATGTGATACCATAGTAATGCCAACGGACAGAATTTTAAGATTTTTCAGTTGGAATAGGAAATGGTGTGTAAGACATGAGGGAACCCTGTCAGATGGCGATCTTGTGTGCTATACTGATGGTTCACTCATGGACACAGACTGTGGAGTTAGAGTAGGGGCTGGAGTCGTTATTGATAATACACATAGATTACACTTCGCATTAGGGTCCAAGGCAACGATTTTCCAGGCAGAAATTGTTGCAATTTGTAGATGTGCCGAACATCTCGTGGAACAAGGTACTAGGGGAAGGAATATTTGGATTTTCAGTGACAGCCAGGCTGCGCTTAAGGCTCTAGATAAGCCGGTAGTGTCGTCAGCCACTGTTCTTGAATGCCATAAGAAATTAAATAGACTAGGTGCCGAAAATGTGCTATGTTTGTCGTGGGTCAAGGGACACTCGGGCATTAGAGGGAATGAAATTGCGGACAGCCTTGCAAAGAAAGGCTTTATTGAATGTGTCTGGGCCGGAACCTTGTGTTCCAGTTTCCTCTTCTATTGTGAAGACTTCGCTGGTGCGTTCTCTGTTTGGACAACAAGCTAGACGGTGGAGAGGGGGAATAAATTGCAGGCAGACAAGGATTTTATTTCCTGAAGTCAATTATAGGAGATCTCGCTTCTTATGGAAGCTTAGCAAAGATAGACTGCGTATTGCTATACATGTTTTAACTGGGCATAATCTCTTAAATGCCCATCTTAAGGTTATGAAACTGAGAGAAAGTAGTCTCTGCGAATATTGTCGTCAGGAAGCTGAAACGTCTGAACATTTTGTTTTCAGATGTAAAAATTGGGGCGAAGCTAGGCAAAGGTTCTTAGGTGCTCAACAACTAGCAGTTACTAATGGTAGGACTATGTGTTTGAGTAAATTAATAGGTTTTTGTGTTGCAACTCAGAGGTTTGATCTAGGTTTATAAGAATTACAACACGGTGATGCAAAGGGTCCTACTATTAGGACCTGTGCAAACTATCACACCGTTACTCAAGTCTAATCTAATCTAAAATGTAATGAATAGTAACAAACAGCTGCATATTAGGCGCGACAATTACTTCATGATCCACTGTTTCTCTGTACAAATACGTAATAAGATTAAATAAATGCTGTAGATAGATCATATAGAAAAAAACTACCGCAGTGTTAAAATCTGAAACATATTTTCTTCGCTCAGTACCAAATAACAAACTGAAAATCACATAGTCGTCGTACAACTGCTTCTGGTACCTGAAATTGTTATGAACTGTTCAAGTTCTTGTTCCCTAAAAGAGCATGTGTACACAAAATAATGAGTGTTCCTTGATACGCGTTCCCTTGAACGTCATTATGTGATATAAAAAGTTTAGCTTCACAAGCCTCGCTGTTTATAATGTAAGTATTGTGCGCCTGATATCACCTGGATGTGGAGGCCCTTCTGAGACAGTTTCAATGAAGATATAAGGCATTCCGAGGCTGCTATAGCTCTGCTAGATGCACTAACGTAACAATAGCAGATAGCAGGCATCTGTAATAAAATTTGACCAATGTTACTATGAGTACCTAAAATCGAATAAAATTAATTTTCGTGTTCTTATGTTCCTAATAGTCAACACTGTTAAGAATTGAAAACATAAAAAAACAAGATTTGTAGTAATTATTAAAGAAATGCTTTCCGAGCAGTTGCCGAAAGATAGAACTGTCAGTCTCACTTCTCTCACCTGCCAATCTTCCACGTTGGTGTCGTTGATGTGCCGAAACGCTGAAGCCCAAAATAGTTAATATAGCCACAGCGTTTGAAACAGTCAACGTTAGTTTCTATTTCAGATTCTGATTTGTTTATATTTCTGTAATACAGCAATTAAATATTAAAGCATTAATCGATAAAACGGATGCAACATGTTTCATTCAATTGATCTGTGAATTATATTTAGTTAAGTACTCCTGGTTTGCTCTTTTGTCTAATTAATTAACGACCTCAAAACCGATAGTTATGAAGCATGGGTAGCAAAAATTTACTTGCTGAAAAATTGATTGCAATTAATTGACTCGTCCTGATTTCCCAATTATTTAATATGATTGGTTGGATTTCAATTAATTGGACTATGTGTTTCGACGCAATAGTGCGGAGAAATAAATATCGGGAAAAACTATGGTAATGCATGATGGATGCTTGGATGCTTGAATTTTTTATGCATTCTGCAACAATAATTGTGTTTCTGTTATTGTGTACTGTACATGTAACATGATCTGTGAAAAATATATAAAGATGTATACGCAAGTAGAAAATTGCATATATACAGCATATAAAAGAACGGAGAGCGGTATATGAAAAAACCGCTTAACAAAAACCTCCTAATATACATTTTTACAGTCTTGGAATCAGGAGAATCGCGTCCGTAATATGGCAAAACCGCGTAGCTCAGATTTAAACGTACGAAATAATATTGTTAAATAACCACTTATGCGAATGTTTTTCAAACTATAATGTCACCTGGCAGAAAGGCGGAACTAAACGATACGTGGTTTTGCCATAGAAGGAAATTACTGATGAAATGTGGCAAAAGCGTGTAAGTCAGACATGAGCGGTTTTGCCGTAGAAGAGTTTGTTGTTTAATAAATATGATTATTAGTTACGCGAAAGTGGTAATTATATTCCTATTATTTTAGTTCACATCCTTCCTATAACTGAGTCAACCTGTTCTCGCCGTTCTGTCACCAGTTCAAGGAATCAATCATTATTAAAGGATAACCGATAATAATAAAGAATAACAAATAATGCCTGCTTCTGAAACAAAAACATAGCTGATTGATGACACAAACCATAATACTTTTGTGTTTTAGTCTTTTTTAATTTTTTAAACATGGTGTGTAAAACGTATGTTCTGTACCGAATTTGTCAAGTCAAAAAAAGGTAATCAATGTCATCAGATATATTTTTGTTTTTGTTCCTGATCGTACTAGATGCTTTATTTTTTATATATATATATTTTATTTTCTTCAAATAACATTATAACATGTTTGTAGAGATATACAGTTATAGTTACGCATGTGAACATGATTATCTCATATAAATCCACACAACAACCATTGAATCTAATATTCAAAATACTTCCAAGAAACACAGCTTTTAGACAAAAAAACACGCTATTAATAGTGACAACCGAAAACCTAATACAGTGTCTATTGGTGAAATTATATCATTAAACATTGGAAGAAAATTTGACGCTTTGTACGCGTTCTAATCCTACAAAGTGACTTAAAAACATTTTCTTCGAAAATTCTTTCCGGGGATTCCAATTTTCTATCAAAATTAAACATGCAACGCGCTTTCCACAAAGCAAACCGACAATGCTGTATAACAAAATTAAAGCATATTTGTTTGCTTTTAGACATTAGTCTTCTTCCTAAGATTAAATCCGATAATTCAATTGTGTTAACCTCGGCTATACGTTTCAACATTGGCGTCAAAACTGTGTAGAAATCATATGCTCTACTACAGTATATAAAAACGTGTTCATTTGTTTCGTCTACCTCAAACCCTTGTAATAAACAAAAAGGACACGTACTCTGCGTCACGGTAAAGTTCGATACTCTATCATTCGTAAAAAGCCGCTGGTGCCTAAGTTTATAATGTAAGTTTCTCACCTTACCATCAGTAAATTTTGATTTTGCCCATTCCCACGATTTTTGAACATACTGTTGAGTTGAACCCAAAGTGTCTGCCCAGCGTAAATTTGGGACTATCATGTTTGAAATGTATTTATTATTTATCCACAACCCATAAATTTGTTTCGGTCTTATTTTCACTATGGAGAATCGTTTACCGAAAATCCAGCAAAATTCCCCTGTTTTCCTGAACCCTGATTCTATTACCGCAAGACGAATTTCTTTATAAAACTTAGGCACAGCCGCAGCATTTGTTTGTTGTTTGGTTAGTCCCTCTATTTTGCTATAAAAATGGTAAAAGCCTCTTTTCCAACTCAGGATTTCCTTAAAAGTTAGGATGTGTATGTAAAAGCTCAGGCGGTTAACTTTAACGCGAATTTCTAAATCTGGAAAGCCGATCCCTCCCTTATCTGGAGGCAACATCAAAATTTGTTTTACGACATTTGCTCTAGATGGGTACCATAGAAACTGCCGTAATATTTTATAAGCCCTTTTTGTCGTTCTCAACGTAGGCGTTGCAACATTACAAATATAGTTAAACATACACAAATAATAGATCATAGCGAAATGAATCTTCCCAAAAATAGAAATACCATGCGGTGGAATTTTATTTTCTAATCTTTCTATTGAGTCAATACTTTTGCTCCAATTTTCTTCTGTATCGAAGCCCTCAGAAGTCACCCAAACACCATAAAGTTTTAATTTTTTTACGACTAAATGGCGCCACATGTTAGGCACTTGACACTGCCTGAAGGAACCTACTCGTAATAATTGAGTTTTTGAAAGTTTTAGACGGCTACCTGATGCCATTCTATACCAATTGAAAATATAGCAAACTTTTTGAACCTCGTTCCAGTTTGTAATAAAAATACTAGTATCGTCTGCAAACTTTGTTATTCTAGTATTTGTTCCACATAAAGGTTAACATGGTAGTGATCCGAATATAATGTGCGACCACTTCAGAAGTCACCACATATAACAGTGGTGATAACGGACAACCCTGACGAATCCCTCTACTTACATAGAAAGGTTGCGATACAAAGCTGTTTACTATTACCGCTGACCTTGTAAAATCTTTTTTATAGATTTATTTTATAGGTTTTAGCCTTTTTATTTTTTAAACATGGTGTGTAAAATGTATGTTCTGTGCAGAATTTGTCAAGTCAAAAAAAGGTAATCAATGTCATCAGATATATTTTTGTTTTTGTTCCTGATCGTACCAGATGCTTTAAATAAGTACAATCCGTAGCTGCCAAGGCCGTACAATCCATAATAGTAACGCAAGTTAAATAATAATATTTGGATAAAAATGGCATTTAATCTAAATGACAAGATTTGGGTGAAATGGGGCTAACATTACTGTCCTGGCGCAGTAGGATACAACGATGATACTTCTGATATTTGACGTAATAATGATTGTAATAAGACATTTGTGTATTTCTTCGGTACTGATAATTATGCATATAGTAAAAACTTGTGGCCAAACGAAGCATGTCCTGATGTCTAAAGAAACGAGTCGAGTCTGCCATGATGCTTAAAGGGTCGAGTTAAACCTAGTGTAGCTGAAGAAGCTGTAGTCTGCTCTTAAAAGCTTTTTATAAGACAACAAGCATAACCGTCTGCTGATGTATAGCCCAATAGTCATCCATCAGCAAAAACAGTTAAGATAACCTCGTTTCGGCTCTTGAAAGCTCAACAGCAACTACATATAGGTTGCTTGCATATTCTCTGATCAAACGCAAACTTTTAGCCAAGTCTGAATTTCAATCGGAAGAGCCAATCCGAGCAAGTAGTGCATGGTTTACGAACAGCCGAGCCGGGTCAAAGATTGGATATCTGGCTCTCACCTCTATCGTGATCCAACGAAACTAATTATTAAATATCTACGATTTTCGTTATCTTGAATTTCGTTAGATTAAGATTAAGCAGAAACTATGTTTTATTAAAACACAATTGATAACCACAGAAAATTGCACGTGACCAATGAACTATTGTACTGGAAATTATCTGCTGTCAGCTGCAGCGGTACCTAGTTCAGAAGAAGATATTTCTCATTAAGCTACTGGCCTTACAACCTGGCAAAACAAACCTGACAACTAAGCTAAATCGATTTCCCTGTAAATCCCCCAACTGCAAGTCAGTTTTTTGATACCTAAAATTAATTATAACACAACAAATAATAATGTTAACAGGATTATTGGCATTGCTGCATGCATGAGTTTAATAAAAAGTTTTCACGCTATATATAAATTAACCATAAAAAGCTCTCCAAAATGCAAAATTTTATGCCAGATTAATAAAATCAACATTATTTTTAAAAATGACTGCAAAAGCTCATAATCGATTTAATATTCATGCTTCAAATTAGTTTATATACATCGCGTTAAAAGCATCGTTTTAATACTTTCTGCGAACGTACACTACTTGTCTAAAATTGCGCTGTTCATTTGATATTCGAATAAACTGCAATTTTCGGAAGGAGTTCGAATTTTGTCCGTGTAATGTTCGAAATTTTTAACGCTCCATTTTAATGTTTGCTAGAGGGCGGTTCAGAGTTTGTGACAATATGTTCTTGGATACCTATATTTTGTTCGATTTTAGATCGGTCAAAACTCAAGTCATTTCTAACCAGTACTGTATTTCTTCGCATGCTTTTTAAAAACCAGCGTCCGATGAAATATACTCATACGTCCATAATACACAACAGAGAGAAAACTCAATTATACGACGAACAAACTTAATCTAAAAACAAACGAAATGTACCTAAAATTACCCAACATTATGTTCCTAAAATTTCGAGCAGAATTCTTCAATCTACTAGCGTCAACACTGAAAATAATTATGCAAACATTATTTTAGATTAAGGTACATACAGTTACAATCAAAATTAAGTGCACATAAAATCGAACGTAGACGAAACCCAACGATATCGCTATCGATTGATCTTCGTTTAAAGAAATTCGTTAAATCAACTAACATTTTTAATTAAATTATTTTTATTTCAACGCAATCACAACTCGGTAAATAAATTGAACACCAACTTTTTATTAAATTATTTTTCTATTTTAATGCAATCGAAATTTGTTAAATTAATCGAAAATAATTGGTATTTTTAAACGAAAACGATCGAAAAACCACAAACTTCGTTCAATATTAAGCACTTAATTCTGATCGTAACTGTATCAAAACTACGTAATCAGATCTGTGATCGATATGGCAGTAACATCTACGACAGATCTAAAGTTAATAACAGTCAGCTGCATTGGCAAAGTATAAAAGAATTCACTTACCAATGTGTTGACTGCCGGTATCAAAATACAGTCAATAAGGTGCCTTTTAGGACAAGGAACTTGTCGCAAGGACACAAGGTTCCTTTTATAAACACGAATCGCAGTAACAGCATTACCACGTCGTTAGCGCAGTTCAAACAGATCGTGAAAGCAATACGACGTAGGCGGCTGTAGTTGGGCTATCCCCCTAAGGCTCGCAACCCCTAAGTTATATTTATTCTCCTGGGGCGCAGGACTAGCCGCCCTTTCGTGCGCCTGAGGCGCACGTGAAAGTTAGCAAATCTTTCTGAATTACAAAAATTTTAAAGAATAATACTAACAATGTTGAGAACTTTTAGTTACGTCCTGCCTAATCCCCCGCCGCGCATCTCCTCCCGCCCCAAGCCAGAACTATCTGACAACCCCTCAACGAACGGACTTTGGACACTTATGCAGTACATATCTAGCAAAGTTTCTAGAATATAAATTAATGATTTTAAGAGTGCTATTAAAACAAAAGATGGT
This sequence comes from Trileptium ribeirensis, assembly GCA_030248225.1. Classification (NCBI taxonomy): domain Eukaryota; kingdom Metazoa; phylum Nematoda; class Enoplea; order Enoplida; family Thoracostomopsidae; genus Trileptium; species Trileptium ribeirensis. The sequence continues at coordinate 19,582 of JASANE010028110.1, forward strand.
CAATATAATTTTGGCAGAAGCAGGACGCTGTATATTGCCACTGACTGCATCAACATTTACGACACCGAAGTTGCGAAACACGTTTGAAAAATCAAAGAACCATTACAATTTTTTTGTTAGCTCCATTACCGTCACATTCAACTTTTTTGGTAACAGCATGCTATGTATATCATTTTTAGTTAAATAGGAAAAAATAATTTACACTAAGGAACTAAAATTGCTATCAACGATAATAGCCCATGTGCGTACGACATAAAATGTGGTACAACAAAAAAATCAAAATTTCAGTGTCACCAATTATAAGAACACGCTGATATTACATAAAATCTACCATAAATTTCAAGTGAAGCCGTTTTCGAACTAGAAACCTAAAGATTAAATCACTCCAAAAAGTTAAATTTTCAAAATTTTGACTAAGTGACTTTCTTGTAAATTCTATGGATATAAATGAGTTTCCGACGAAAGAGGTTATGTCTGAACCGCTCCATAACGCATTTTCTTCTAGCAAAAGGGGTTATGTCTGAACCGAGTTTGAGGCGAGGACGATTAGGGGGAGTGTATACACATAACAATACACGTTATATATAATTGTATTAATATTATATCGTTTTATATACATGGCTGCGTCAGAATTTAACAGTTTGTGACATAGGCAGGAAACAAATGCCAAAATTCGATTAAGTTGCATTTAATTCTCGCAGGGGAAGAAAATTTCTAGATGTCAAAAAATTTAAGGCGACAAACTTTCGAGGGGCGGAAGGGCAAGGCGGCCAATGCGGGTCAGCTGAGAGTTGGAAGCCAAGTAGGACATTCTGCCGCGCCTCGTTCTGTTGTGCATGTCCCCCGGCCGCAACTTAATAAACAAACATAAGAGGAAACCTACGCTGGTAGACATAGCTAACGTGAACTGTACGCAATGGTTTAGCGTTTGCTGAAAATAATTAACTGATGATTTTCATGCGATACTAATTATGACTCAAAAATCTTGATTGGTGTAAGCATGTAAGGTGAAATTTACGGATTCCTATTATTTCTAAAAACTTTTTCGTTAGTTTGGCATACTTTCAAAAGAACTGGGATCAACCAGTGTACGATCGTTCAAAATTTTCAGTGTCACTGTTTGCTAAGCAATGACATTCGCAATCTGCCTAGCCTTCACGGCTAATACATAGAATATTAGGCTTTACCAATACACCTGAGCACTAAACACTGAGACTAGGCTTAAATATCAGTCCATTACGGTCAATGCACATGGATTGAGTAAGTCTTGTCACACAAAGCTGAACTTCCTCTGGTGCTATAATATCCCTAATATCGCGCTCAAGTACGAATTGCCGATATCACAATGCTCTTTCGTAAACATCTCTTTTGATTTTTACCAAACTCAGTTATATCGGGGATCAGACACAAAAATTTCGGAACAGCAGCTTAGTATGCTAAAGTGGATCTTTAGTTTATATATATACCGCAACGACTATTTTTTCATTGCATTTCCGTTGTAAAAGGCGCTGTACCAACAAGCTGCACATGGTTTGTAAACATCCAGTAAATCAAAAATGTTTACGAGCCAAGCCTCAAGAACGACTTTCAAGGCTTCCGTAGCTCAAAGCTCCAATACCTTTTGAGCTTAATTTTGCTGCTTATTTAAGTTAATGTTGCCATTATTGAACACTCGGGCGCCCAAAACATATACCCGCACGGAATTCCAAACAGCCACTTTTCGCCAGCGCACTACGTGTCTCATGGTGCTCCCCGGCTCGATCCACATCACTTCAAACTCTGTGTCAGAAATGTGTTATCTAATATGTTGTACAATTTATTGTATAAAACCTACTTAGTATGTAGGATTCGAATGGGTTTGGAATGTCTCTATAGGAACTGGGGTTGAAAAAACCATATAACAACAAAATTTGTGTTGTGTACATTCGACGCAGCAAGCGCAAGAATCCTACAACGTAAATGACGACGGAAATAATATAATTTTGTTTAAAACTTGTGATTTATGAATGTTGGATTTCTATGTTTTTGTTAAAGAAATAATAAATGCCCTGTCGATGTGATATTTGCTAAAAGTAACCGTAACCTTGAGCTTAATGTACTAGTGGTCCGTTATTGTCTTCCGGGGTATCAGGAAGGCTAACAAAACTCAATGTGCAACCTTGAAATAGTCACTGTACGCCTATTACACACTCTCGCCCCGTTTCTGCTCGTAGAACAAGTTACGATTTGTTTCATTTCTATAATTTATTACTCAGTGGCTAGAAACAACCTGATTTTCCAGCTCTGGGTCAGCTCAACATGAACCATGTCCTACTCTGATAGACTCTTTCTATAGCAAGCCGGACTCGAAGGTTTCTAATAACAAAATTTTGCGCTATTCTATTAGAGAAAGCAAAAGTACACAAACCAGAAAAACAAGTATATAAAAGAAGTAAATTTATCAGCTTTGAAGAGCCGACCGATGTAATCTCAGCAATTCTTGCTGCGGCTGACTTTTGTACTGTACATCTATTCTATTAATGTTTGTTGTATTAAAACATAGCTTTTAAAAGCCTATCTCAGGTATATAACAGGGTCGGCTCTTTCAACTTTTAGTTTCCGGTTAGGCATTTCACTTCAGACATCATAGCAGGTTGAGCTCTAGGGCCCAGCCTAGAACCTGAATTCTCAGATCTATTTAGAAATATATGTACGCAGAAACAAAACCGAATACCCGTTTTATTGGGAGGAATTCACAATTCTATAGTTTGTTGTGATTAACGATTTAACAAAAACCCTAATTTTAAGGACTGGTTCTGGACTCTTAAAATTGAGGGGGAGGCTGGCATTTTTCGGTTCCCTCAGGTTCAGAACAGGTGCCCCCGGTTCAACCCCCTGGCAAAATTTTGGGCTCCTCCCGGTTCAATGCCTCTTGCAAAATTTGTACTAAAATTCCGTCCTGAAGCTAAAAATTTCGCAAATTTTGTCAAAATTTGCTTCAAAATCGCTTTTTCTCGCCACCAAACGCGTTTCGACAGTGTTTCGGCGCCGATTTTTAAGTTTTTTTCTTTTGGCAAAATGCCCCCTGGCAAAATTTTCAGCGAATGGAGAGCCCAGTGCTTTAATCATTAAAGCGGTATTGTTAAATACTAAAACATACCGATATAAACAGACATTTTGTGTCGTTACTGCACGCTTATCTTTATTGCCAGCCACACAGAAGCTATGTTCTTGCATGCTAAAATGTGATTATTGGAATGAAAATATATTACGCTTGTAGTATGGAATGCGGATGTACAACCTTGTGCAAGATTGTTGCGAGCTCTACTTACTCCAAAACGCGAAAGATTAAACTACAATGACTACACGGAATGACTGTCTCGTTTCGAACGAACAAACTACGAGAGAACATCGAACACTTCTCGAACGATTTCGAAATCAAAATTTTTTAGAACGCATATGGAAAAGTTCGAACACGTTTTGAATAAATACATTAGCATTTTTATTATGCTAACAATGTTTTTATTATTTTTATTTACAAGGTCGATTAGATATGGATAATATTGTGAACAATTTTTGAACGAATACCGAACAAGTCTCGAATGAAGGTACTATAAGCTCACTGGACCGGATGCCTGATTGTAAAACCGCTAACAAGATAGATTGTTCCACGGAGCACCAAATTTAAAAGTTCAATAGTAAAACGTACTCATAGTTGCTGCAGTAATTCCGTAACATTTGCTACGATATGTAAACATGATATAAGTCAAAACTGCCTCTAAATATATAACTCATTGAATTTAGTGCACTGTCGGACAGAAAATTTCATGTTTGTTAGCTGAAACCTGATTTTTGACTTAGACGGTCCAGAACAGTGCGCAAAATTTCATGTTGCATCACTAGCAATGACATTTCTGAAGTAGCACACATCTGAAAATAACATAATGTAAAAGACTTTTCCGCTTCTAATATCGCCATTTGTAGCAGAACTGGCCTGTTTGAATTCTTTTAATAAAATCTAACACAACTCACACCTTTGTTTACAGCAGGGAATCAATAAAAAGGAAAGAAACATTGATACAAAAAATCATTACAATGATCACTGAACAATTATACAGGGAAACCAGTTTAGTAATTTGGTAAAATTATAACAGTTTATCCAACTAATTCCATGTTAGCCTCAAGGAAAACAAACTACATACGCGTTCGTAACAATATTATTGTAGAAAGTACATTATACTAGTTCGAAATGTTCTACAGCATACTTGAGTGATCGGGCAACCACAGAAATCGCAGTTCGCGTATCCATGTTTTCTTTATATAAAGCGAAATGCAGGTAGTCACCGCCCCTACATGTAGGCCAAAATTTCCTCTTTCTACCACGACTCAATGTTCCTTTTATCACCTGCAGCAATAATTTACAGAACTTGACGTAACAAGACACATTTACTAAAAACAAATCGCTGGGCGGATTATGAGCCGTCATTGGAAGCTAGCTTGCTGACAACCAATTTGGAATAGATTCGGACTAGAAACAGGAAATGACGGAGGTTATTAAAACAGGCCAACATTGTCTCGACGTTTATCAATATTATATCTAATTCGATATCATTATTTCACCGTGTAGTAATGTTAAACTTTCAGAAAATGGCTTACGGTTTTAATGTCAAGACGTAAGAGGCTCTGTGACGGAGCGGAAACTTAATTTGATACAATCAACGTATATACATATGTATATGTCTGTCGTACGGTTGTAATTATGACGTTCGGTCGAAATCTGAGCATATTAAAAATGTTTTGAGGATTAATGTCACAATTTCATAATGTTATATACCTATTAGCAAACGTATGTATTATTATGTACATAAATTTATACAAACTTAAGTTTATTATATTTCTGCATATATAACAGTATTTTGTTATAGACGAAATTAAGAAAAAAGATTTGTGTGATAGTTGTATCTATGTAAACCTCAATAATAAGGCGAGTAAGATACGAAAATAGGCGATCAGATTCCTTTACTGGCAGAGTAAGTTATTATTATGAAATTAAAATACAAAAAAACTATGACAAAACATTCGAAAAAATTCGGTATGGCAATATGAACAGCAGTTGCCAATTTTTCGCAAACAGTCCTCTAATAATATGCTTCCATTTCTGTCTGTAACTAACGGAGATACTTTCAACAATTCAGAACAGCAGAAAATTATGCCTGAATCCAGCTCAGAAAAATTGCCATAAAACTCAGCATGCTTGACGTTAAAAAAGCATAATAGAAACAAAAATACAATAACAGCTGCAGTTCAATTGCTATTAGCCAATTTTTTCAGTATAACACGTATTTAGTGTTATACAAAAAAAACTTTTGACATCGTTTTTAGACAGAAAAACGTGTTATTTGGATGAAATTAGCATTTTTGAAAAAAATGCCTAGAACGTCAAAAATACCTATTTTGACACCATTTTCGAACAGAAAAACGTGTTATATCGATGAAATTCGCATTTTTGAAAAAAGTGCCTAAAACGTCAAAAATACCACTTTTGACACCGTTGTCGGACCGAAAAATGTGTTATTTTGATAAAATTCGCATTTTTGAAAAAAGTGCCTAAAAGGTCAAAAATACCACGTTTGACGCCATTTTCGGACAGAAAAACGTGTTATCTCGATGAAATTCGCACTTTTAAAAAATGCCGAAAACGTCACCACTTTTGACACCGTTTTCGAACAGAAAACTGTTATTTTGATAAAATTCGCATTTTTGAAAAAAGTGCCTAAAAGGTCAAAATACCACTTTTGACGCCATTTTCGGACAGAAAAACGTGTTATCTCGATGAAATTCGCACTTTTAAAAATGCCTAAAACGTCGAACACACTACTTTTGACACCGTTTTCGGACCGAAAACTGTGTTATTTTCATAAAATTCCCATATTTGAAAAAAGTGCCTAAAAGGTCAAAAATACCACTTTTGACACCATTTTCGGACCGAAAAACGTGTTATCTCGATGAAATTTGCACTTTTAAAAAATGCCTAAAACGTCGAACATACCTCTTTTGACACCATTTTTGAATAGAAAAACGTGCTATATCGATGAAATCAGCATTTTTGAAAAAAGTTCCCAAAACGTCAAAAATACCACTTTTGACACCGTTATCGGACCGAAAAATGTGTTATTTCGATAAAATACACATTTTTAAAAAAGTGCCTAAAAGGTCAAAAATACCACTTTTGACACCACTATCGAACATAAAAACGTGTTATCTCGTTGAAATTCACATTTTTAAAAAAAGGGCCTAAAAGGTCAAAAATACCACTTTTGACACCACTATCGAACATAAAAACGTGTTATCTCGTTGAAATTAGCATTTTTTTAAAAAAAGGGCCTAAAACGTCAAAAATACCGCTTTTAACACCGTTTTCGGATCGAAAAACGTGTTATCTCGATGAAATTCGCATTTTTTAAAAAGTGCCTAAAACGTCGAAAATATCATTTTTGACACCGTTTTCGGGTCAAAAAACATGTTATTTTGATGAAATTAGCATTTTTGAAAAAAGTGCCTAAAACGTCGACGAAAACCGTTTCAAAAGTGACATCTGTGTCGTTTTAGGATCTGAAAAAAGATTTCAATATGACTGCAGGAAACTGTGCAACTAAGTTAAAGCTTAATGCATAGTGTAACGAATGTGACAAAAAAACTTTCAAATGGGCCCATGCTACCAAAAATACACGAACACGGCAATATCTCCGCAACCACTCGAGCTACATGTATTGGTCTAATTTTGTAGTAAAATTCATCTTCTATATATCTGCACATGCTGTGATGGTATGTTCGTTATTTACGCTGTAAAGTTGGGTAAAACGGGTTTTAGAAAATACCGACCGTGAGACCCATAGGACACCCACCAATTCGACAACGTAAAATTCAGTATCATTCAGTGTTATCAGAAACTAAATTCAGTGTCGTCTGTACGTTTACGAACCACGAATTTATTATCCGTTTAACCGTGCAAAACTTCAGAGGCCAAACATCGGAAATTGACAATATTTTAATATATGGCGTCTGACAATAAGCCGATAGATGTAGACACAATGATGCAACTAAAATGATGCTTGGTGCTACCGAGTTGGAGTCGCAATCCAAATACAATGGTGCTTCAAGCTACAGATGTGGAAATGGAATGTGTGTGTATAAATATCCAAATAGTTGCATGTGCAATCAGTTTCATTACTGATTGCGAGTCGGACACACCCATCTACATTCCTACAATGCTAATTTATTTACGAGCATTTCGCTGCAACAGAAGCGCGGCAACGACTGTTTACTGCACCATGTACTCACGCTAATCGAGATACTAAGACTGGTTTTTAAACGTAATCCCTAGTGGTGCAAATCCTCTGCAATATCACCTATTCTATGAAGACTTGAAATCTGATTCTTAAATGTATGAGGTATAATAATAATAATAATAATATTTCATTATATATTTTAGTAATAAAATAACCCTTTTCGATTCTTCCAATGAAACTTAGCATATCAAAGCAGCATTTTTTACATATCAAAACGAGAAAAATTAGGAAAATATGGTGCAAATCAAAATAAGTTACTCGCCAATGAATCTCTGCGCACACAAGACTATTACATCGCTGTAAGTAATGGCTCGAAAAATAAAATATATGTCTGTGTAGCATTTTTTGTTTTATTTTTAATAATTACCCAAAAACAGCATAATGCTTAACTGGCTTTATGAAAAGGTTACTTTACCTTATAGAAACCCGGCAGTAAAAAATGTAGTTCAACTAAAACAAATTTACATTAATAACTATTTGATCCCATCAAAATCAATTGCATTCAATTTCCGTTATTTGATAAAATAACTATTGATAATCATACACCTACCATCAGGAATATGAATCAACGATCATACCTTAATAACCTTTTTATCATTTTCAGTAGTAGTAGAGCTGTCCAAGTATGGAAACAATTCCTTAACCATGTCATGGATTTGTCTGCGCTGCTCCTTTGTGAGATCCTGAAATTTTATTGTTGGTAGTATTAGTAGGTCTCCAAATTGGGGTTGAGGTGGTTGGTAGCACTTTTTGGTGCCCAAGGTTCAGAACGAGTGTCCCTGGTTTGTTCCCTCTGCCAAATTTTGGACAGCGACTGGTTTAATGCCCCACACAATATATTCGCTTATATAGGTGAAGATGCTCCTCATGTTGAGACACAAAATTAACTATTTGCCTAGAATTGTATTCCAAAGTTAAAATTTCATGAATTACATAAAACGCACTAAAACTACGTTTAACCTCAACAGGACAATTGTTGATAGCGTTTTGGTAACTATTTTAGTAACAATTCCTTAACCATGTCATGGATTTGTCTGCGCTGCTCCTTTATGAGATCCTGAAATTTTATTGTTGGTAGTATTAGTAGGTCTCCAAATTGGGGTTGAGGTGGTTGGTAGCACTTTTTGGTGCCCAAGGTTCAGAACGAGTGTCCCTGGTTTGTTCCCTCTGCCAAATTTTGGACAGCGACTGGTTTAATGCCCCACACAATATATTCGCTTATATAGGTGAAGATGCTCCTCATGTTGAGACACAAAATTAACTATTTGCCTAGAATTGTATTCCAAAGTTAAAATTTCATGAATTACATAAAACGCACTAAAACTACGTTTAACCTCAACAGGACAATTGTTGATAGCGTTTTGGTAACTATTTTAGTACTTTGTGTTGAAAAACCATAAATGTTAGGAATTTTCGCATTGATTACACCCAATTTGACACAGTGTGGCAAAATCCAGCGCTTCTACTTATGAGTCATTGCGTCTAGATTCGTGCCCCTGGCGGAAACTTGCAGCGGCGGCTGCAGCCTACAAGTTTTCAAATTCAATATTATCGTTCCGGAAACGTTAACCAGGATACATTTTATGGACCCACAAAATTCAAATATACTATCATAAACGTTTGCTAAAATTATATACAAATGCAAACCTCGAAGTCTAGCTATGAATGTCATTTTACATGTAGATCATGTTTGAGCGAAGACGTAACGGTCTTCGGGAAAAGCGTGGCTAGTTTAATCCTGAAAGACGGGTGGCGCCTTATATATCCATTTTAGCAATTTTAAGTCAAAATAAGCAACATTATGTATCAGCTAAGCTGTGTACGTGTATTATACAACCGGAAACAAAATTTACTTTGATATTTTGAATAAAAGAAATTTATTGTTCTCATCGTATTATTACTGAATGGATATTTATATGTGGTGACGTAGTGTACATAGAAAGTGGGCCCGACCGGGCCGTTTTTGGGGCAAACAACTATGAATATTTGATATGCGATCCGATATTGATATTTGATCCGAAACGTATGAACATTATTTAACGCCGGCATTAATGCTTACAATATTATTATCATGAAATTTTTTTATAAATTTGTGCCACCAAGGAGTCAAACTCAAGTAAACCGGTAAATTTTATAGACACAATTACGGCTGTGATTGACATTTTCTTAACCGCCGTGATAAGCGGAATCGAGTATATAATGCCAAAGTTAGCAATTCAAAGCGAGAATGAGAATTAGCGATTTTCATGGCGAGAATAATCGAAAAAAACCCAACAACTAATGATTCTATGCATTCAAATTTAGCTCTCTTTATGTTAAACAACTTCTAAGTGCCGGCCTTGAACGGTTTGGAGTTTAATTAATACTTCTCGGATGTATCGCGACCAGTCTATGTCCACATAAAAAACTTGGAATCGTTCCAGTTTAATACTTTATAAAGGAATGTCATACATGATGTAGATTTAGTTATTTTATTGCATTTCCGGATTTTGTTTTTGAGTTTTTATAATATTACGGCAATCAGTTTGTTGCTAATTGTCGGTCAAACAATACGGGAATTCGGCTGGTGGCGTTAATACATCAAAATGTTACATACGACTTACAAACAATGGGTGATTTTGCAGGAACCTGCAGCTTATTTTATTGACTAGTTTTGTAATTTCACTTCAATCCTGAAAGAGTGAATTTGCAGAACTAGCAGCGATTTATAATGTAACATTCGCGCAGCTTATGTATCTAGAATATTATGTCCAAAGTATTAAATGTGCTGGATCCAGTGTGTGAATATTTAAGTTAGCGAGATGAAGGCCTAGAATTTAATCAGCCAATTTGCTGATCTGGGCTTAGAATTTAATCATTAAATTTACTGAGCAAGAATTGAAGAGCAGCAACTTTGAAGAATCGTTACAAGTTTTTTAAAATCTGCTATGACTATATATATTCAATTTGTATCATGTACAATTGAATATGATGATTATAATGTTCAGCTATGGAAATCGTTTGTGTCGCGATTTAGACTTCTGTGACAAAAAGAATTTTAACATTATAATAATTCTGATAAACCTAGAATCGTACACTTTATCAGCTACCTAGGTGCTACCAATTACTGCCCTCAAATTGAGGTACGACCCATTTTTATACTATAATAGACATTTAACAGCACAAAAGCATAACTATTTTACTTCACATTGAACCGAAGCAACTTCGCTAGTGCCTGTAGCCACTGATTTGATATCGTTTAACGTAGTTTCAGTAATTGTTGATGGAATTCTACTCCGATCAACCACGTCAATGTTATTCGAACTACATGTCGCTGCAATCTAAGACCAAGAATGAATGACATGAGGACCATGCAATCAATGACTTTGTAGATGTAATATAACGAGTGAACATAAAATGGCCATTTAACCAATCACAAATCATTTGCAACAAATTACAATATTACAAGACTAGATAACTCGTCCCATTAGTTACATCTATTCATATTCATACCCAGGGGGAAACACAGCAAGCGTGGCTAGTTAAAACAGAAAGATGCGATTATTCTGAGTTCAGGACTGATGTTCCTGAGCTACTTCAGAGGCCCGAACAGTCCATAATATAACTGAATTATACTACTGATAACATGCCCAACCATTTTGGATACGTTATACACCGCTGGTTCCTTTATGACTCCATCCAAAAAGACGAAAACTTTCGAATTTGCATAATTACTTTCAAGAATGATAATAATTGCAAAACACATATTTACGTTATAGGCCCCTTGCGCTTGCCGTATCATATATCATGCAAATATCACAAGCGTTATCGTATTCCGCAATCCTGAAAACTCAGTGTAACTAGACTCATTATAACCGAAATTTGAAAAAATATTAAAATGAAATAATATTTAAATGTCTAGGTTCAGCAGTATTCTCAGCCCTATGCGGTTTCTCAGAGGGGCACCCAAATGCAACAATGAAAATAATATCTCTTCTACGACTAAAAGCCATTATGAGTAGTGTTATAACATGTTTCGAACAGTGAGCGAGCAGCGGTCGTTACTAGCGGGTACTGTACCTGGATATGCGTACCCTTAACTAACCACAGCCAAACGGTAGCTAAATTATAGGTGTTACAAAAAATTTGATGAATTACAAATTGTCTAAATGTAAATATACCTAGATAGGTATAATTTTGCTAATTTAAACTCAAAAATTTATGGCTCAATTTATTTCAATTTTACATCTTCTGTGGAATACTCTCACGTATTAGCACTAGTATCCGACGTAATCTGCTCTATAACTGATGGGTGATGGATAGTGTTACCTACAAGTTAATACAGGATTATATACAAATAAGTCCGTCCTGGAGCCCAGCAACTACAGCGGCAAAAAATGCGGTTTTGTCGAATTAATATTACCTGGTGGAAATCTAACGGTAACAATAATTTTAAGAATACCGAAAAACGACATTGTGTGCTATACAGTTATTTTTCAGTACGTAAGCATGGAAAACATGAGCGGACTGAAAACTATTATGAATTTTGATGAATTCTATGTAATAAATTTCATCTAGACTAGACCTATAATCAACATCTGACCTGTTGTTATACATTTTGTTATGTTAAACGGCTTCATATATAACTTCATGCACGAATATTAATCTCAATAACAATGCATAACTAAACTTAGGATAAGACCGCCGACCATCCTATTTTGGTTTTTTGCAAAAAATTGAGTTTGCCAAGATTTTCGAAGCGACCGAAATAATGCTCTTTTCTGTTGTAGAACATTAAATTTGTTCGCCAACATAGTTTTGTCAGATTTGAATTGACAAGGGTTTTGTCGAGAACACTAATTGATTAATAGTAGGACCGTTTCGTTTGTGACGTCACAATTAATACGGTAAATTTGTTCGCGAACAGAGACCAATTCTAATTCAAAGCTATGAAATGTTACTTAATCACTGAAGTGCTACTATCGTTACTTAATTACAAATCGCTAGGTGTGCCAGCAATTAAATGAATCGAATTTCCTAATTGTTCCGTAGAAATGGCCGTGAATTTCACATCGGGTATTGCAAAATAGAATGGCTAGTGGAGTCATCTTAAGTTTAGTCGCGCATAATACCTTTCATCTCGAAAGTAATAAGCTATTCGTTGAATCGACAAACAGAAATTATGACATAAGTTACAAGAAATAATGTATTGCTCAACCATCGAAACATTTACTATGCTGAATACTGTACAATGAAAATTAATGTTTTTCTTTACTACAAATAAATTTGCACTTCATCTCAAGGATAGCACTCAAAACTAACAATCAGGGATTTTACCTAAATGTAGAAACGCTTTTTCGGACCAGGTATTTTACACAGAAAAACGTGGATAACAAATTTAGGACTTGGGTAATGTTGGGCGGACGTTGAGAATCTATAGACGCAAATTAACACATACCATTCCGTCAGAAGTTTCTGTGGTGCGATCTTCTTTAGGTAGATCAAAATCACTCAACATGCACACATTTCCGTCCAGGTCGATTTCGCGAACTATGAAATCCGAATACCTATAACCAGTTTTAACCGGACATTTTTCAAGTTTAGAGACATTTGGTAATATAGACTAGCACCATACAACTTATTCGGTCATCATGCCTACGCCGATAACGCTTGTGACTGCGGTTAATACCATTTTTTAATAATTCGTTCTAAACGTTTTGTCCTAAAACAGTGCATGCCCCTACCTGAGCTGGAGAAACTAACGCAATATAATGTACGCACAGTTACATGCAGAAATAAAAGCAAATCTATCGAGAACAGTTCACCAAAAATTAGCGACATATTCGCAATCAGTTGGCTTCGAATTCGCGATAAATACGCTTACTACTATTAATACTAAGCACCTATATCGGCGAATTCCCAACTAAATTAAAAATCCTTGGACTTCATCAGTAAAAAGAAACAAATAAAAAAACTAGCAACCGAATCCTCACGACTAGCTACGGAATAATTTACCATATATACTAGTGGCCTAGGATAAGTGGACATAGCCTAAAGTAGTAAAAGGCACAACCAGGTGACTATATCTTTGCGGCAAAGTGGGTTATGCTTCTTTCCAATAAATCAATGGATTTGGTACAAAAATTACGTATTTGTCTCGACGTTAGTGCACTAAAGACCCAACAGTTGGAATAGGCATTAAATAATGAATAAATACAACCCAATATACAAAGACAGTTAAGAGCATAAAACACCGTTTATGCATCCAATATCTAGTGTGGAGAAGTGTCATACCTTGTTCCATTATTATTCACTGTTTTTTACGAAATGCTGAAAAAACTGACCTTTGTTTGACAATACCATCGAAAGTAGAACAGCTAGACAAATACGACGAAATGCCAACTGATATTTCATCCATTGCAGACAGTATTTTATTAATTAACAATCACTTTAAATACAACTGGAACTGGTCGATATTACGATAGCGAATTACAAGAAATCTAGCCGCACGAGTTCTGCAAAAAAATGTATATTAACGTTAATTCCAGCTAAAACACTGCTGGTTAGCACAATAGTCTAACTCTCAAATCGGGTTCGACAAAATAAGGCAAGTTATTCAAAATTTGCTTGGAGACAGGGCCGTGGTTATATATACTTATATTAAAAAGGTGTTAAATGTACCCAAGTTATTTTAGGGGCGGGTGCTGGTTTTTCGTTTGGCGGCTTTATGTCCGATGACCCCCACGTTACACGACCACTATTCATATTTATTTCATGAACACATTTCAGTCTTAGCCAAAGCTAAGCTCCCCATATGAGCCATGTACTAAGTCGTGGGCCAGCGCCCCCGCTCTACGCTGTTCTTTTTTCTACATTGCAACGTGCTGCCCCTAAAGTTGATATCGGCCGCGAGCCTCGTCCAAAAAAGGCCGCCTGCAAACGACCGATCCGGGGACGCTGTACCGAATAGAACAGTGTGTGCTGCGGCAGTCATACTAGGTACACAAATTTTGCTACGCTTATTAGTTTATGCAATAAATTTACCAAGTTCAGTATCACGAAACTGTCTAAAACTTGCATTATTATAATGATTAAGTATATTCTATCCGTTCGTACAAAGATGTACTTATTGAAACGGAGCAGGAAAAACCAGCGCTTTTAAGGACAGTGCTAAGAAAAAAGATCACGAAAATTCTTTTTGTCTGTCGGTGTCACTCGTTAGTCATCTTCAAACGAATAGATTTCGACCAGTTTTCAATCGATAACAAAAATGATGACGCTCTTTTACTGGAAAACGAACAGCTCAGACCTTATCTCCCGGGTCAAAAGGGGCAGAAACTTTTCAATAATTCTTTGACATACCTTGTTACCTGTTTTCCGTAGACCTAATATCGTGGTAGACGTCATGCGGGAAAAAAGGCTACTACCCAGAATCAGCTCGTCGAGACCATGTGCAACTCTGACGAACAGCCTTTCTGATACGGTTTTCAAATTCGGCATACTATTGCATTAAAACGAGCTACTATTCGGTTATGAATCACGATCAATACGATCACTTTATTATCTATAGTCCAACTAGATTATATTATACACATATGTTCATACGGAATAATCCGCTTAACACTTTCATGCCAAGGGCCATATGGCCCAAAGCCATAGGAACTAAAATTTTACAACATAGTTGTATTGGTGGTGCCAATTCCGGGAAGGGCCAAAACATCTGAGTATATTTGGAGAATTATGAACGCGCATTACGCAATTAATCACATAACTATCAGTCTAGGTTTTATTTCAAGGTAACAATTTGTGTAGGTGTTAGGTTATGTTTAGAAACCTGCCATGAGCCATCTATGGATTCTTCTAGGTTATATAAAATTTTACAACACAGTTGTATTGGTGGTGCCAATTCCGGGAAGGACCAAAACATCTGAGTTTACTTGGAGAATTATGAACGCGCATTACGCAATTAATCACATAACTATCAGTCTAGGTTTTATTTCAAGGTAACAATTTGTGTAAGTGTTAGGTTATGTTTAGAAACCTGCCATGAGCCATCTATGGATTCTTCTAGGTTATATAAAATAAGTTCTTAACCTATGCGGCTAGCACTTCGCTTTAAGAGTGGTAAACTTTCCGCTCTTAAACTTAAAGCTCCAACTTGAACTCCTCCACTGGGGCTCCACCCATCTACTCGACTCACTAAACATAAACCACACAACGTAAAATCCAAAATTTATTCCAATAACAAAAACGTAATAAGTACAAACTTATATATATATGTGATCGAGCACAAAAAAGATAGAGACGAAGATGAATATACGTCCAAGGTGATTTAGTTTTTACTTTTGGAAAACATATATAAATACCGGACTGCTAATATAATATAGTTGACTGATGAGAAACCGACTGAGACTAACAAAAACTATAGTACTTAATAAACATATAACTTAATGACTTTCGCCCGTACTAAAGATCCAGAAACACAATAGCCTTTTAAACTTCACTCCCAGAATTTTAAATTTAAACATACATTTTTGTTAGGGATTTTTCCAAGTTTGCCATTATATATTCCTAACAAAGATTCATACTTAAGGTTAAAACAAATTCTGTTTGTTGACATGCAGTTAAAAACCTGCCAAGACGTAACTGTCATGGTACCCCGGATCATCGTATAAAATCTCAAATACAATTAGCAATGAAGTTTGGTTTAAATCACATTGGTTAAAAAGCTTGTTGAATACACGAATCGTTGTAATTTCCTTTCGTTACACTGACAGTTGACCTAAATCAGAAATTTTCACTCTAAGGATGGACAATTGTTGCAACAACAGTAAAGGGGTGAAATTTTTCTCTTAGTGGTAAATCTCTTTACCGGTGGCTGTGATGGTGCGCTTTTTTGTAACTTAGGGGTAGGGAGACATTTCCCTACGTACAGACATAAGATCGGGCATTTCTTCAAAAGTGTACGGTACATATTATACTGATACACAATTTACATACATATACAAAACGTGACTCTATTATTTCATATAACTTTTATATCTAGCAATATTTTTTACGGATTTGCGGTCTAAATTTTGCATCTCACCTGGTGCGCGCAAGCACTTTTTTTAGTTTTACATAAAAAATTGGTATTTTAAAAGTAAAATATATATATATGGGTAGTGACATACAGTTTATGTAACGTTTTAGCTTATGACATATACATATGTCATGCGCGCTGCCCGTTCCTCCATGTAACGACACACGCGCGATGACATATATACATAAAAATAAAAATTTTAAATGCAATTATGCTTTTACACTATAGCTAAAGGTCTCAACATTGACGAATGATTTTAGGCTATTGTTTATTCAGTCAGCCGCTGTAGGCCATTCATGAAAACAGCCAATAACGCAAAGCGCTGGGCGACTCGCAAACTTCGCACTGGTAAACCGTAGTTTTTCGCTTGTGAATTGGCTTTTTGGATTTGGAGTCATGACCGACTATGGTTTTGTAGCACTGAACACATCGACGCTGTACGCAGGAACCCAAATAGTGAAACCCACCGACTGGCGAATGAGGAACTTCCGCATGACCAAGTGATCCCAATAAAAGCGTAATGATATTCTCTCGAAAAACCTTCAGCGAAATGACATTTCCACCCTTCCACTTAGAATAAAGTACCCTCGCATTGTTCAATGTCATTTCCAGAAGATGAAATGAAACCTTACAATACCACTTCAAGCCCTTTCGTGACCCGTAATAATACGACCTCACCTGGTCGCCTAAATCGATGCCACCCATATTATTGTTGTATTCAATTATAGCGACTGGCTTTTCTTTATCGTTACCCTTGCGGTTTCGTACCACCCGTTTTTCGGCAGTATGCATTGTGCTTATCACTGAGACTTCTCTTCGGTCGCGCCACTTCAAGACCATAACTCCGTCGCACTTGCGCCATACGACATCACCAACGGCCAAGCGTTTTTTCAAATCATCAGGTACATTTTCACGCGATAGGCGCAATGTTCCGCATGTATGCGTGGAATTTGGTAACAACTCCTTTGAAAGGTCTGGCGAGTTATAATAGTTGTCCATAAAAAGGCAGTGTCCCTTGTTCAGAAACGGATCCACCAAAATTCGAACAACCTTCTGCGTATGCCCAGTGCTCGCCGTTTCGTCGTGTTTGCCAGTAAAGACTTTGAAATTGACGCAAATACCATTAGGCTCGTTCAGTTGATAGCTTTTAATTCAATATTTATGTCTCTTCTCCTTCATATATTGTCTGCCAACAAACTGTCCTCGAAATAGCATCATCACCTCATCCAACGAAAGATTTTGACCAGGATAATAAAAATCGAGCAGATTTGCTTTCAGCTGGTCGGAATACGGCCACAACTTCGCCATACGATCGGGTCCAGCCACTTCGAAATTTGTGGAGAAATGAAGCATTCGAAGGATGATTTGAAACCGACCGCGAGATAATCGAACACTTCGCAAAAACTTCGAATAGTATAGCGGTTGCCGCTCTGTCGCGAAGTAATCTTTTCAATTGCCGGTAACTTTACCAATCCCATGTAAAGAACCATTCCGTACAAAACAAAAACATTTCGTCAAACGTAACCGGTTTCCAACGATGCAACCGACTTGACCGCGTTAGAGGCGTATTTTTAGCGATATTTCGAGTAATCATTGGTATAATCGGTGATCATTTGAACGATTTCGTCGCTGAACAACCGTTGAAAAAATCACATCATAGTGGCATTGATCGGTACGTCAACCTTGAATCCTTCGTCACCTAAATATATATATCAGTCATTTACCATCACATACCGAAATATCGCATAATAAAAATGTATTGTTTGAACTAATGGTAGACTGAACTATCGGCTGATCAAGTAAATAATTATGTGATCGTCGAACAGCTGCTTGCAATTGCTTTACAATTACAAAACACATCTAACCGGTAAATTGTATATCAGTAGGCTGAAATTGACCAGTTGACCAAATCCATTCGTCCGTGTCCACGCTAGCTGCGACCTCTTTATCACTCGTATCGGAATCGCTATCAGCAGTTGACAAATCCGTTCCACTATCGTCAGAATACTCAGATTCGCTGTCTGATTCGTCGATATTAGCAATATTAAATTTGGGACGTTTTGACGGACGTTTTGAAGTACTTGGAGTTGCCATAATATCCACTAATTTATAAAGTAATTCTGAAATTACAATGGGGTACATATAGTAATGGTATCTGCGGATGACATATATATATGTCATGAACATATCCGCAAAAATGTCCCTTCCATAACCTAACCGCGCAGCAGGATTACAAACTTATATCACAAGCGCACACAATTTTACAACCTATTACGAAACGGCTTTCTTATGACATATATATGTCACGCGCGAATGACTGAAGATGGTGATGGCATATATATGTCATGCTCAGAGAATGGGTTAAATGAAGCTCTCTCACCTGCAATATCAGCATTAACGAAACTTACAAGTCATAGTCGTTGATGATACAAAATTTCCTATAGATGGTACACTAGCGTTCCTCAGGGTTACTTGGGCATGTTACACGATAGAGATGTGATCATGAAGCAAAACAAAATCCAAACCAAAATATAAGCCATGAACTAATATAAATTGAATCGTTACAGTTTACCGAACCTGGGTAAGCTTTATTATAATCTTTTTTGTTACTTATTGTGGTTACCACGCCTCCAGTGATTTTAGTAAAGCAGGGTGTCCACGAAATCCCGAGTCATTTTCCCTGTCCCCGAGAGCCAAATTCCTGGTTTATGTAGTCATGAAAATTAGCTCAAATCCGTATAAAACTTGAAGCAACTGCACATTACAGGCCTCAAGCATTAATTCTAGTTTTCAACGAAATATTTTTCCCTACATTTTTCGGGATTTCGTAGAAACCCAAACATCAGCGGTCAACCATCTTGAATCACATGAATTATCTAGTACCCAGCACCCTAGGTATACAACTGACATTTTATCTCACAAATATGTATATATTGGCACCTCTAGATTGCAATGTAACTGCACAGAAAAAACCTGCAATGTGATTTTAAACATAAAATATACTGTTATATATACAAATAATATTTGGTTTCCCACAGTTTTGCAGATTCATTCTTCCTTCTCTTTCATTTTCCCTGGATTTCATTAACCCGTTATTTTCACTAACAAATGTGGGCAAAATCCCCTGAACCTGCACGCCGAAAAACTTATTTTCTACGTACTCTCAAATTCTTTCTCGCTGACTAAGTTACTACTAGGCGATGGTAAACTTGATGAGACGTGGATTTAAAGAAATCCACAATATTATTAAGCTGCAAACCTTTTGTTAAAAATGTCTGGTTGGATAGTAGCAGTGAGTAACGAAAGAGAGACGTTTAGCAATTATCGGGGGCTCAAAGATTTTGTACGCGAACACCCCTGGGTGCAAAATTCGACACCAAAACAACATGTACATTTTAATTTCTGAGCAGTGTTTGAGATTAGTTTTAAGCAGGATTACAACTGATCAAATACCGTTCCATAACAATTTTAGGCGAAATTACAAAATCGGAAAAGACCCAGTGTAGACCATGGCTTGTAAAGGGCCATAAAAACTGTAATCATGGTAATAAACAATAATTCATCAATGTTCAAACAGAATTTCAATCAAATTAACGGTTTTTTCTGGTTGAAATGTAATTCCCGGTTTTCCAGTTCGTAGACAGCCTGTAAAGGCTGTGTCATGGAACTATTACGTTTGGAATTAAGGTATTGTGACATTATTTAACGTCCAGCGCAAAAAGGTGACATGGGTCATCATTGCAACTGACAGTAAATTTAAGCTGTCTAAATTTTGGACCATACCTATGTTATTAATCGTAAAACCAAAAGACTAGTTTTAGGAAGAAGCGAATATTTAAGCACGACATGTTTTGGACTAATAATGAAACACGAAACAGGTTCACTCGAGGTAAATGCTCAAAATAGATAATCTACAGGGCAGTCACAGTGCCAACGCGGGCACCGATATTTCGGTAGAACAAATTTTCACGCTATTAAGCTATTAACGAATTCAGTTGGAAAGAATTTCAGTATAAACAGAATTGTGAGATTATAACATTGACTCCGTTATTGCCTGAAACGGGAGTACATATCGTATGTCATGCTAATATAATAGAAGATTACTTGCTTCATCACAAGAACTGAGTGACATTACTACGAATAAGCTGACAAATGTGTACGAGTAGAGTGAACAACCCGCAGTAGTATAACAAAAACACATTTAGTGAATTATTGAGATAAATTGAGCTATTACTATATGCATGTACAAGTAAAGGATACTTTGGGAAGTCGACAATGACCAGGCCTTTACGATTCACGGACCGTCATATACGAAGACTGTGAGTTGGCAGGAAAGCCAGAGCCTTAGTCTTTATATAATATTATACAATACCCCCAAATCAATAAGTTTTATAAATAAATTTTCGGTTCATTTGCACAGCTTCGTTAGAACATAAAGCCATCATCATATTCCCCATTTAATTTCATAACATCAAACGGAACACAGTGTTCCCTGCGGACTGTAACAAACAAATTCTTGATGCAGATACTATGGACATAGGCTAAAAATGGCGAACACTTGATAATAGGGTATATGACATTACAGCACTTATGAAGGAAATTCCATGAAACAGATGCATAAGATGAGGAGGACGGACATAATTCAAGCATGTTAAGAGTAGTAGGATATATGAAGAGTATTGCTGTATGACACCTATCTATCGTTCGAAATAGAAACAACTAAATTTTAAGACTTCAAAAATTTTTAGGCGACAATACCTCGTTAATTCACACTATCTGAATGCGACACGGTGCACACAAAGTAAATGGCTCTTGTAGAGACAACCATATGTTTCCGAAAATTTCTAATGTGTCGAAATGACTCTCATTTGAACACGGGTAGTTGCACCAAACAACACGGCATAAATTAATTTTCAATGTGTGTCTTATAGCTTTTTTACCACTTGATTGGAATGTTCATAGTTTTCAGCAACTAATGTGATTTTTGTGCATTTCTTGCTCATTTTTGTGGAATATTTCAAAGTGGAGTAACTTTTTTCTTCTTTGCTATATCTTTACAGATTCTCAGGTACAGTACCCGCTACAACTGACTGCCGTCTTACGAGCGCATAGCGAAGTAACATCGAGCAATCTATAAAATTTCTATCTAAAAAATTATTTCCCATTAGTAAGTTATGACCGAGCAACATGAGCGAACAACGATACATCTGTGGTCAAATTGTGTCAAATATTGTACCTGTAAGCGCGGAAAAAGATATTGCTGTATGTGTTAGTTATTTAATCTTTTATGATTAGCACACACAAATTAAATTAGTGAAGCTCGCTTGCGAGCCAGAATTCGAGTGGTGAGAACAATCCCCGAAGTCTGTTGTAGAAAGCACACACAAACAAAGCCTACACACAGTACGCAGGTGCAGCATTATGTAAACCGTGAGTGATGAGTCATAGTTCGCCCGCCTCTTTTGATATCCAACGTATGCAGTAGACAAAACATCATACAACGAGTACAAAAACAATGAACTAACAATTTAATAATTCAATAAAACCCTAAATTGACCGTGAAAAGAACGTTAAAGAATTCAAACCGACACTTGAAAAAATACCATTTTTCATACCAAGTATGAAGCAGAAGTGTGAAAAATATTTGCTACACAACATTTTTGACACTCGCAATGAGCTTGTTGGCCCAGAAAACGCCATATAAGACACTAAAAGCAACACAAAACCCACATTTAGGAGCATTTCCCACGATTTTTCACCAAATATGAAATTTGGCGCCAACTATAAGCTTATAGACTCCAGATTGGGAAGTAGTTGAAAAACCTGTTATATATCATTGGAAAGCCCTGGTAAAGCTACATGGAATAGGCCTATTAGTATGCGGATACCTCGTTTAGTTATTGAGAAAAGTAGCAAAAACTGGAGGGTGTGCCCGAAAAATGGGCCAAAACGACGTCATTTTGCCCCATAACTTTTCCCACAGGAAATAATTAGAAAAACGGGCTCCGTCACTACATTTAAATCAATCATTGCGGTTCGAATGAGCTATCTGGCATCAATATTTGCCCAGCCATTATCGAGATCCAGGTACGACAGGCACACACACACAGGCAGGACCTCCTCAACCCCCCTCCAAAGCCAAAATTGAAAATCCTCGTTCCACTCGAATTCAATTAAAATTTACATTCCGATTAAGATCACGGATTTACTGTAATATAGGGATTGCCAGAAATGTGAGGAACAAGTTTGATGGTTTTAAAAAGCTAAAGTCTCAGGTCCTCACATTTTAACACTGTACCTAAGTCATGTCTTGATGACAACTGAAAGAGTTGCAAAGAGATAGAAACTACATAAGCAAAAGAAAGAATCAAAAATGCTATTTATTTGACACTGCAATAATAGATTTAATCCAATCAACTGATCATTAATCTAATTATTAAATTAACTGAAAATGGAGATAATCGGTGTTAATCGTAAAACAAATATTTTGAAAAAAATTGATATTTTATTGTCCTATAAAAATCCCTGATTTCAGCCGTAAAACGCCAAAATTCTCTCATCTCCAGACCCCCCAAAACCTTGTAAACAAGTCTTCTCTGATCAAGGAATTGGATGCACCATTTGATAACAGTCCAGCTACAACCTGTAGTCCCAGATTCCGCAGATCGTAGCCAGTTTTCGTTGAACTTGATTGAAAGTGTTGAACCGAACAGATCATTGCGATGATCGAATAGTACGATATTGTGAGGCCCACGATAAAAGCTGAGCACTAACTCAATCTGTCACAAAGTTATACGGTCCAGTCGTGTCGAAATGAAATTTTTGATACAAACTACAGACGCAATAAAATGAATCATTGATGTAGTCCAAAGTGAACACAGTGAGTTTATTATCAAAAATTTGAAAAAAAAGATATTTTACATTAAAATATAGTCGCGTAAATACATAGGTTTCGTTAGCTTTTCACGATGAACAAGCATTAATTTTTTGAAAAATAAATTACACAGCTCGTTACAATTTGATGACGGTTTGATGATTATATTATTGTATAAGTTTAATAAGCATGCATGTACATATACTCTAAGCAGATACAAGACGGCCTCACACCATTAAATTATATTCAAAAACATCGACAATTTAGTCTTTAAATACAATAGCTCTGAAATGTTTTTAGCTTTAATCTAAAAAATTCTGTTGGTATTTGTTGAAAAATGTGTACAGATTCCTACTAACCACATTATGTACGTTATAAGGTTAAAATTGCTTAAGTGGATGCATTAATAATTATACCTCATTTCTAAAGTATAAAGTTTAAAATTAGCATATCGTTCCCCACCAAGGTGCCAAAATCAAGTAAAAGAACTTCGATATTGCAGTTCCGCGCAACACGTGTGCTCCCAATTTTTGACTACCCGAACTATGATGGTAACATCAAAAGAGTCAAACTACCGGAACTGCGATTATTCGAGCAGCAATAAAACAAACCACGTTCTGCATTATTGTATATAAACTGATGAACTAAAATAAAAACAAATTTTTAGCGAATCGTTCGCGAGCACTTCGCAAAAAATTGCCTTTGTTACTGTCCGTCACTGTAGATTTAAGTGTGCAAAAATGTGAGATAATAGTGCATTTGGACATGTTACCATAACGACTGTGACAAAAGATAGTGTTAAAATAACAAAACGGACATGAAAATTAAGCAACAAAACTCACGCACAAATTACAGAAAATAATAAATTAGCAAAAATCCAAACTTTTATGTAATGAAACTAATATGATGAACCAACAGTTAATAATGATAATGAAGCGATAAGCAAATTAAACAAGTATTACATTATGATGCACCAGTGATGGAAAAATCGCAGTTAAACAGTGTCGAAGCTTTTCACATCTTCAAATATGAGAAAATTGGCACGAGCGTTTGTTATCTGTCTTGGTGTTACAAGCGGAATTACGCGAAATCATAATGCGTAAGTTCACTATAGCTGCGAACACATCGACTGCTCTCTTGTAAAATATGTTCACGATGTGAAAACCGATGGCGCACAGAAAACGATTTTACTTTATGTATGAGGACACAATTTGCGATACAGTAAACACGTAGGTGCTGTTCATGGTCACTATTTTACGATATTAGCATCACAATTTAGTGGCCGCAAACGCTTTCGAACCGCGATTTTGATTGCGGATTTACCGCATATTAACCGGATATTATTGTAAACCTATACAACCGCGAACACAGCTATAGCTATAGATGCGATTCAGAATGACATTTGATGAACGGAAACAAGTAGAAAATGTACACATGGGCAAATTGCGTACGTACATAACGAAGCCCGTGTTCGCGTCCGATAAACTGCCGATGGCAGAATTTTAACCGTGAAATTGTGTTCGATTTAATTATTTTGACAAAAGAATAATGATATACGCACATAACGTGAATTTACAGCATAAATCTGAATTAATATAATTTATTAATCAGCAAAAAATACTGCACGCCAACCATCAACATTTCTGCCACTGATCGCGCATTTTTGTTCGTTAACACGAAATTTTATTAAATCATTAAAACAAATCTATACATTTCAATCAAGTCAAATAAATTACTATAGAACAAAAATTGTACGTATAATATTGTATAGTTATATGTAGATAAGCCTAGGCGAACACCAGTTCTATCGTTGTTGAAACTCTGTCCATAACCATAGTCACCATAATATCTCCCCTGCGAAAATCGAGTCATTCATAATAATTATTACGCTAAGCAATATGAAGCAAACATCGATCAGGCCTGACCACCGACTCATACGTATCCCAGTTTGCCTCAACACAGTAAGACACTGTATTATTCAATAAAATCTTTTCCTTGATCGCTCCTGACGTTTCTGAAAGATCAAAACTCCGGCATAAAGGAAAACAGCTAAGGCCACGATGGCAACTATCACAAGAATTACAGTTTTGCGACCAGACAGCACTGGAGGTGGAAGGTTCGGGATATGATCTAAAACCAGATAATGCGTATTATAGCAAATAGATGAAATCTAAGATCCAACCATTATAGATAGCAAATAGATGAAACCTAAGATCCGACCATTATAGTATCTTTTAACAACTGATTGTCTACTGTTCAATTTTATAGATTGAAGTTTCGTTGCAGTCATTAACTCGTAATCCATCGTCACCAGATTTACTAAAAACACCATTTTAGAGTACCACTTGTCGATAGATATGCAGAAACTAGTATATAACGAATATTTTGTTCACAAAATGATATAATTATGTAATATTAATATCCGTCTTAATTTTGGACTAAAATTATTTCCCTAGCAATAAGACAGTTATATCTAGTAGATATAACCAAGATTTTCAACCATGTGTGAAGATAGGATTTTCTGCGAATGGTAAGTAGAACATTATCGTTTTTATTACATCCTTTAACGCTACATCTATATATTATGCATAAATATGTTCAATAGCAGCTAATTTACAAACAATTTTTGTAATATCGTTTACAAACCAGACATCTTAGCCTCGAGATTCTTATCTTGTTTTCAGGCCACACGCATATAATGAATGTACATAAAATGAGGAAAACGGAATCAGCATCGCGCCAGAGCGGATTCTACTTATTAGTCTGGCTACAATATGTAAACGATTTTCTTTTCAATGTTTTGCAAACATCTGTTTTACTTTAAACGCTAATGTGTGAATCGAAGCCCTGTCGGAGATTTATAATTATATGTACACGTATTTGGTCAATTATGCTGCCTTAGACAAGGTCATTGCTCGTTTATAATATCATTGTTTTTCTACTATATCAAAAACACAGAAACCATACATTATATTGCAATATTACCTCTTGGAGCAGCGTAGTACATTGCTTCTGGCATAATACCCAGTCTGTCTGCTTCGTCCTAAAACAAAACCGGTTGCATGAATAAAATACAAAATGGCATGCAATAGACATTTCGGTCTTTTTAATCAACTCTTTAAAATTGACTACAACCAAACGTTATACACATATCGGGTTACTAGCCAACACTAATAAAGAATTTAAAGCATGCCTATTAATAGATATGGTATTGTTTTACAGTATCTATAGGAAACTATCTCTTCTCGAAACATGTTCCAGCACTGTTTCCTCGATGTGCGTTCGCTTTTTGTAAGTCAGCAGTCATATATGGCGCATATTGTACTGTAATTAAACAAGAAATTACCAATGTAACCATTTAGGTTGTTACTAGATAAGTAAAATATTCTACTATAGTACACAAAATTTTCAACATGTCTTAAATAATAGTAATGTTACACTTATTAAGATGTGTCACAAGGACTAAAACATATAGTAATTGCGTCTTTGCAAAACCAGAAAGTCAGATAAATATACAGAAAAGCGTGTGTAAATAAGCATATACTTGTTTTTCAGGTCGAGGAATATCAATTTCATACATCTTCACAGCCAAAACGTCGTGGTTATCTGTAACAAAATTAGTTTACGGGTTGTGAAGCCATGATATCTGCGAAACACAACATCGAGAAGTTGTACAATTATGTATCACTTATTCAAAAAAGTGGCACAGTTTCTGTAGCAGTTTTTCTAAAAGTGACACAGTTTCTGTAGCAATTTTTTTAATTTTGGCAGAATGTGCAGTGGCTGCACACTATTACAAATTATTCTACGCCACTAAGTACACCTCACACATTGCCCCATCAATAAGTTCACAGTTGTTAGCTTTACATCTTAGTAATTTATATTTCTTTAACTGGCGCATAATCTTCAAAAATTTCGAACTGATAAAATGAACAGTGTTAATAGAATACACACTTTAACTGAGTTATCATTAAAATATGTACACTAAGCGTCAAATTTGCAACTTTATAATGTATACATGGGACCAAAACCATTTCAACAAAAAACATTAGTACTGGAAATTTCTGGGATACCACTCAAATTATGGCTTCTACGTGTTCTCAGTGTGCGTGGCGGCGACGAAGTGGGATTGGGGACCAGAAAAAAATGGTCTATTTCCATAAGTGTTAAGCTTATGATGTCTATACACTAAAGAAAAAATAGTTGCAACAGAATATGCTGGAGATTGCCCCTTGTTAGAGCTAAAACTACACGCAAGGATAATTAATCATGAACGCGCCAAGCGTAGTCAATACGTAAGAAAGTATAGAGTGCGCCAAAAATAACTGTCGCCTTCCTATCGCAATGGTATAAAATGGTGCTAACAGTGCGCTAACATTGAATAAGCACGTAGTACTGTAGTATTTTAACAAAAATCTTAAATTTCAGGTGCGTACGCCATGCTAAAATCAGAGCTGCGAATATGAGGATAAAATAAATTTATCAATAAGACAAAAATATAGAATAGAATCGTCTTCGCCGTACTAGAGACTTGTCGAGGCAAAGTGTTTTTTAACCGTGAGGGTGTCAGTATACTCAATAAACACCCAAATGTATTACACAGATAATGCTGTAAAACATAATAATGAGGAACACTTTGATGCTCAACATGGCCCACACATCTCCACCGGTTATGGTGATTATGACCATTTTCGTACAGTCGGGTCTCATGGGCACACTATAAAATCCATTTTTATCAAATCCTACAACAACGCGTAATATGCAGCTAATATTAACGTCACACGGCATACAAAATCAACTCAATTTCACCCCTATATATCCAACGGTTCTGGAGATATGGTGCCGGATTCGTGTATTTCTAAACAGATGGGTCCATTTCAAAATAGATTTTTAACCAATTCAACAACCAAAAAGGCTTACCATATTGTATGGTTCCTTACAGAGATGTAGTGGTTTTCGTGTATTCGGGTCTGTTGGGCCCATTTTAAAACATATTTATTTAATCCTACAGCATATAAACCACCTCAGTAATGCGTCTGCATAGGGCTTCTACCGTCCTACAAAGTGGGTGAAAGATGACCCATATCTTTTATTGATTATGAAAATATGGCTATTTTCGGGTTTTTTCCCCAGGGCTCATTTTGAAACCAAATTTTTTATCCTACAAATTAGTTAACCGCCACAATAACGCATGATATTACGTATACAGTTACAATAGTGTTCCTCTCTATAAAATGAGTATAAGAAAACCCATATATATATTTTGACAATACTACTCTTCTGCACACTTCGGGTGTTGTTCCTTTTTGAAAAGCCCTTTGAGCTTTAATGCTGGTTCCAAGGGTAACCTTGTGTCAAAATTATATATATAATGTTATTGACTCTTTGTCCCACTTTTTCGGAGAAAAAGTAAGAATCCGTTTTCACCCTCAACTAAAACTAACTTTCATTTGAGCTATGACACGAAAACAATGGACATTGCAAATTTGAGTTATGCATGCCACAAAAAAATCCAGAAACGACAGCCCCAAAATTTACCTGGCGAAAAGTAACAATTGGTTAACACTCAGATTTCAAAAAAACAAGCCTATCGCGCGCAAAGAAACAACACGGCAGATGATCTGTAAGAAATATTAGTTTTATGAGCAAAATAACCGACGACAGATTTAAACTAATTTTTTATTATTTTTAGAGACACAGACACGGACAAAAGCATTATGATGTATCAAAATCCGTGTATATTTCAGTTTTCTACACGGGATTGGCCGAAAAGACGGCCTCAAATCACCGCATCGGACCCTAAAACGTCTCCGCTGACCGCTTAGATTTTGGCTCCCCCAAGATTTTAACTTAGGAAGTTTGCGGACAATTAATTTTCAGCTTACATGCGCTTGCGATTTCATTACGGTACATATCGTGCTTTGTAACTAGCAGGTCTTCGCCATGTTGCTGGTATTCTATCGTACATTTTGCGGTACTAAATATATTATGCTATATATGCAATGTGCAATTTAATTAAACTTAGCGGAGTATCTTTCGGCATCAAAAGATCCCGCTAAATAAATTCACTGACCTCCAACCACAAGAGCAGGCTAGAATAACACGCTCAACGCCCAAATCATAGTATTTTTAGTGTAAGTGGTGGCTTTGGAATATTTGGTTTCATTTCACTGTGCGCCTGAAGATTCTGCGACAGGTGGATACAGTTGACTACAACATGTTTCAGGTTTGGTTTCTAAATAAAATGTAATTTTTTTCGGTCTGAAGTTAGACTAAATGTTTGATTTGTCATCAGTATCTTTGCAATAAACGATCCGATTTGCTTTAAGTTGTCCATGAGTGATTACGTATTAAACAATTTTATTAGCTATTCGCTGCAATGTGTCACCGCGATTTATCAAGAATTGATCATAACTTGTTTGGACTAGCCAATGTTTAACAATAATACTTAACCCCAAGGTTTCAGCGAAGCATTGACTTTTGCCATTAATTTGTCCTGTAGGGATTTTCGGACACAATATGCGTCTTAGTTCCGAATTCAATTAATGTAGCGTCGCAAAGCAGCTATTGATTGTTGCTACCAAATGCGATTATTATTAAAATTATAGTAGATGCCAACCCGATAGATCACCGGTCGCAGCGGAGGCACCAAAGTAATAACCTTCCGGAAGTCGGACTCCTGGTACATTAAAGCAACGTTGCCATTGGCGATCGCCCTTTATATCCATATACACCTGTAAAATGATAAATATTTAAACAATATGCAAGATCAAAACAAATTTAGGTTCTGCTGAAAACTGGTTTTATATTTTGTTCCACATAAACGTGGCTTCAGGTGTATTTTGGTGAAATATGAAGTTGTCTTAGGCCGAGGAGACAAACTTCATTATTTATTTAACCGTCTGGTGTTACCGATTATATACCCGAAACACTTCCATTTTCAAAAAACTATAGATTTCCGGTGTGTTCTCTGTTTGTGTGTTTCTTCACCGGAGTAGACAAATTTATGATACGGTATTACTTATTGCGGTCACATTTTTCACATTCATCTAGACTCAGTATTCTTACGCTACTCGGTTCCTAAAAGAGCCATATATATCATAGAAACTGCGAAATTTCACATTTTTATGACTTAAAATTTCCGAACTTCATAAAATTTTGCCTCGTTTGAAATTTCAGTTAATTTTCTTAGAGTAGCTATATATTTATGAATTCGACATTATTGATGTTGCAGCTTGTTATGTAAGCTAGAGCTGGCAATTAATTTGCTGGAAATCTTTGCCACGGGACATGAACTGGACCCCATGGTTAGGAACTAGTAGCGCCGGATTTTTCCAAAACGCCTGAAATGGCTCCTATGCAGTCTATTGCAAAGCTAAAAATATTGAAAATTTTGTTTTTAACAAAAACCCTAAATTAATAAACCACCTCAAAACCGCATAAACGAGATATTGTGGTAAAAACTTTGAAAAAGCGGTTACAAAACTGTACCCTTTTATAAAAAAACTGTGTCACTTCTATAATAACTGCTACCAAAATTGTAACTTTTAGAAAAACTGCTGCAGGCGCTGTATCACTTTTGAAAAAAACTGCTATAACTGTGTCACGTTCATAAAAAATACTGCGGAAACTGTGGTACTTTTACAAAAACTGCTACACATACTGTGGTAATTTTGACAAAAGGTGCTACATAAATTGAACCACTTTTATAAATATAACTAATGATATATCTGCGCCGCGGCTATTTTCAATACCAAAGCAGATATGGAAGGTAAAATAGCCAAAACAGTGCTTAATGGCTTATCTTGTACCTGGAATACCGCATGTTATGTAAGCCAAATAACAATATGTTTTTGGAATACCAGCTACAGTGAAAATTCGGAGAAGAAGAGGTGAACCATTATTTTCTTGGAAAAATTGCACAGGTCTTACTGTTAACGATTCTAAATAGATTGATTGTTTATAGACTGAATACGAAGCAACGATGCGTCCATGTCAACATTGATAGCGGAAGCTATAATCTGGGAATAGCTAGCCCTATTTTGCTCCAACATTCCCTGCGTTTTTTTCGAATACACAAAAATAATTTGTCATACTACACTATCCGGAGGGCAATCATTTTTACAAGGGTACCAAAAATGAAATAGATTTGGAAAATGGTATCCTTAACACTGTATATTTTCTTGAAAATTCATCAATTCAAATAACCAACTTCAAATTTCAAGTAGTATAAATTTCCCCAATTTTGACCGAGTTAAGATACTTAGGCTCAGCTTTAGTTTAAACTTGCAAATTGACGGTATTATAATTTCAATTTGGTGATACCCCGCGTCTTTTGCCTCTAGTTGACTTAAGCGGCTCTATCATCCCAAATGCCCTAACTTTCAGTTTGTACCGAATAAATTAGTTAATAATTATAAAATGAAATAGCGTCCACTATAAATTGAATCCTGTTCATTAAAATAAGCTTAATCGCTGACCAAATCCTAGTTACAACACAATTTTTATAAAAGCTTATAGTGAAAAGAACGTTTTTGTTTATACCTAAAATCCAGAATACATTATAAAATAAAGTTGTATTAGTCGATGTGAAAGACTATTGAAGTTTAACCCTTTAACGCTCGAGCTAGTTTATGTAACGTGCCATATTCGACAATCAAGCCGGTGTCGCGGAACGAACCCCGATAACATTGGTGAGAACAGCGTACGTAAACCACTGAGATATTTCGCGGCTGTTGCTCGTTTCCTTGAGGAACCTCTCAAGGTGAGCGGGTAGCAACGTGCGTGCAAACATACTTAAGACATACTTCGTTTTGCACAATTCGTTACAATATGCGTTAATGCCAATTAAAAGAGTTGAGCATGAAATGGTTAAACAACATTTTGTAATTTTATAATACGGTAATGCTTATCCGGATATGTGATAATTGTACAATTTCATCGAAATACAATAAACCGTGTGCTCGTCCATCACGCCGACCATATGGTGCTTTTCTACCACAGCAGCTTTTTCGAGCTATGAGCTAAAGGCTGAAAACATTCTAAAAATTTCCAACTATTTAGTTAAATGACCTTCTGGCTTATTAAAAGTTAACAAAATGTACTTAGTCTTAAAGTACTGAACACGGTGGTTTCTTTGTTTCAAATCTACCATGGGTACGCAGTTACACTACAGGGATACTGCAGAGAATAAGAACATATTTTAAATTTTCGCACCAAAAATAGTCAGGGTTCGACACTGTTTCAATTTCGTTGTACATGATTGCTATAAGTATGTATACTATACGTGTTTTCGGATTTCAGTATACATTAAAATTATCAGTTTTTGACATGAATGCATCATCGGTTTTTTTCTCCAGAAAGTGCCCAAAAAATTATGTCGGTTGGTTTACGACCTGGAGGTGCTCAATTTGGAACTGTGGGAGGGACGGAAAATACCTGGGGGTGGGGTGACTCGCCCTAGTTCATCTGGGGTGAGTTCCGCAGTTGAAATAGGGGAACCATCCAGTACTGTATCTACTAGAAAATTGTGTAGTTTAGCAAATAATTGCATTTGTGCTTAAAGAGAAAATTACACGATTTTAGCCGCACAAGAAAAAAATTAATGGATTTTTCCAAAATAGGAAAACAGTCGCATAAAATCCCTCTTACATAGAAGAAAATAGGACAATACTTCATCGAACAAAAAGTTTACCAGGAGCAGTTTTCCAAATAGGGTGTTGGGTTCATTTTGGGTTTGATTTGCATTTCACTTTGCCTGACTAAATATGTTTGGGTTTCATTTTGTGTGGCATAAACAGAGTATTGAAAATTTTCTGCTAAAATTGACATAAATTAGCGAAAATTGATGACTATTAGGAAAATAACAAAACAGTGAAAATTAGGAAAGTTCGGCAAATTGAATTTCTATCATTTTGAATATTCACTCACCCTCCATCTTCTCTTAGAGCGACGAATGTGTACGGAAAATTTTGGAAAAAGTGACAATAAAATTGCCGAAAATTTAGCTAAAACTTACAACGCCGATGCTGCCCCACCCAGTTTGGTAATTGGAAAATATAGTGGTTGGATTCAGAAAAACTTCAGACTTGGAAATCATTAATCGTGGACCCAACACCTCCAACCTTGGATTACCTGGGGGAATCAACTGGGGTAATACAGAAAATTTACCTGAGGGCATGAATTGGAAAACGTGGAAGCGGTTAATATACCTTGACACAGATCCCAAAATTCGCATAAGCCAGGCATCCAAAGGCTTATTACTGCGATTCTTAAAAATTACAGAAAATTTACAACACCATTATGGGTACAACTAGTTTCAGATTGGAAAATAACTAAATTTGATTAAACATATTTTGTGGTCTAGACCCACTCGCGGATTCCAGGATTTACATAAGCCAGCGATTCGAAAAGTCCTTTCACGTGGTTTTTGCGTAAATGGGCTTTAATGTTCAGGAGCCTTAGAACACATAAAATGGACGAAATTCCATTTTTTTCTTGAAGGTTTTTGAATTTCTAAAATACGAACATATCTACATTTTTCACTCTTCGAAGAAGAAACTGTTTTCTGATTTTGAAATATGATGATAATTTTAGGTACGTTGCCTATAACATAGTACTGGTGCATATTTATTCACTTTATTAAAATTAGAACAAGACCTGAGAACACTTAATATTGGAGACTTCAAAATAGTGAGGCGGCGTAGACCGGCGATACTAACTCGCTTGCCAAAGCTACGCATGCAAATACTGTATAAAAGATATTTAGAAAGAAAATTGTACAATATATGACAACTACAAATAAATCATTAAAAAAACTAACCGAAACCGCGTCATTTACATATCGAATTAAAACATTTGTTTCGTGATTTTCTCATATTTCCAAATTTCGCTTCAAGACACCCAGCCAGCTGCGTATCAGTTCCGTCTCGGTCCATCATCATACAGCGACGAACCGTTGCCTACCATGGCCGATATAAGGATGAGCATGCTAGAAAAGTACAATCTGACGTCCAAGTTCGTAAAAAATATCTGTTATTCTATATTTGAAGACTTAAGCATCACGGCCTTCCAGTTTTATTCTGGGCTGTCCACAGTGGGGGGGGAGCCCCATCTTTTCAAATCCCCCATGTTTGTAGCACTTTTCCTCAATGTCCCCGTCCCCTCACTCGGCCGAAACCCCCATGTTCAACTAATTCCAAAAATTTTTTATGTTTGAAAATTATGTTCTTTGTTTGCAAATTGTTTTTTAAACATTAATTATTGACTATTTAGAATGCAGAAATATTGCCTTTTTTAGCTTCAAAGTACGTTCACAGATAGTAAAATGCATGAAGATCTGGAAGTATTTTGGATTTTTTAGCAAAATTTATCCCCCCACTTTGAAATTTTCCCCCCGAGAATGAACATGGGGCCCCCCGAAGTTTCCCCCCCCCCATTGCGGAGGTCTGTGGACAGGCCAGTCATTCAACGTAAAATTGAGCTAAAATAATAATATTTTTTCATCGCTGCCTAATTTATTGACAAAACAACACAATGTCAGTAGTCGAAATAATCGTAGTTAGGTAGATTATTTGACAACAGTTATATACAAATCATTTCTCTCCCTTGTATCCCAGTATAATCATAGAAAGACATTCTGTATCCAACCGACTATTTTTATTGATCATCATAGTCAGAAATCTAATTATTAAAATGTTAATCATTTTTCCAGTTAAATTACTTACTTAAGAAAAACATGCCGATCTCATATGCTCGCTAGAAAAAAGTACCGTTAACTGGATGTTCGGTTTAAGAAATATCTTAAAATTCTGTTTGTACCGTGTTCTCGGATAGGTAAATTTTGTTCAATTCCATTTTCAGATTCGTTTATCCGAAACACGACAATACAAAAACTGTAGTTCACTAAATTTGATAACATGACTAGCAAACCAGTGGGATAACGTACTCAAAAATTCATAGTCATAATTATTATCAGAGATTTGGAAACCAAATAATTCTATGTTATAAGCGCAGAGCAAAAGAAGTTATTTTAAGCCGGATAATGATCAAGCCGTGGAATAACACTACACCTTTACTGTGTGAACGGTATTCCTACCACTCTCCTAGAAGAAAAACTGCCTGAACAGCTATATGACTCTGCAAATTTAAAATATATACAAGTTTTTTGTTAATTTGCTGTCAATATGCATACCCAAATGTTTAACCGGAATAGTTGATATAATATATCGTTATCTCTAGACATCAGCAACAATCATTAAAGGACACTTGAACAAATTCATAAGGAACCCTTGCAATTTGTACAATTAAGGCATAATCCTAGTTGACTATACCAGCGTGCCACGAAGTTAGGATTTTTATCTTATAGGGGAAGGGCAGCGAACCCCTCATTTGCCCTACGTGACCCAAGCCAACACGTTTTACTGAGCCCTAAACTTTTCGTTTTTGACCACCACAATTTTAGTCTCCCCCTAGTTTTGCTTTACTGTTGCCCCACAACCTTTGCTAAATTTTTGCCCAATAAGTGCCAATTTCAGCATGATTTTGTCAACTGCTCCAATTTTCCAAAATTTTCGATATTTGCATAAGTCGTCGGCTTGAGCGCAACTGCGGCTGACCCATTGTATTAGAGACATAAAAAACGCTGGAAGTTTATAGTTTTTTGACTTCTGCCGCAAGCTA